>OX381710.1:3233420-3453038 GCA_947462335.1 Harmothoe impar
GGTGAGGGGAGCTGCTTATACTGAGGGGAACATCTAAGGGGGAGGGGAGCAGCTCAATGTGAGGAAAGCGCTAGTTGTAAGGGGACCATCCTGTATGCACACAACTCAATACATCTGCAGCAGCAGCAGCAACCAGAGAGGGCTGTAATCCTATCTCGCCGTATGGAGACTAGCATGGGAGCAGCTCAGTGTGGGGGAGCAGCTCGGGTTGGCGCCCAGGGCTGCCGGCTACCCGACCCTGCCTCCCTTAACACTTAAAGGGTGGCAAGGTGTTTTTATGCATCCTTTGCATTTGTCCTCATGATGCATTACGATGAGTACCTGGCTGAACATTTGCTGCATTGGTGCATCTCGACACAGCTTGTATAGTTATACTAATGCATGAATGCAGCACTGAAGCTATAACAGTGCTGTATTTATGCATCATGATGACAAAGGGAAGGCACTTTGCTACAATGTAAGGGTTAAAAGGTTAGCTGTCAGGGCCTCCCTGGCCTGGGTGCCCATTCAGAACAACTGTTGGTCTTGTTTGATTTTTTTGCCCCCCCCCCCCACCCAAGAGTGTCTTTTTGCAATCAACAAGGATACTCGTCATTGTAAATACGTTATGTATACATACACATTTCTAAATTTTTAAATATAAATGCTTGTGAAAGAGTGTCCCATGTTATTTCCACGATCCCCTACTTGGCTCCTTACCTTTTTTTTTCGTGAGAAAAAAAACAATGTCAAAATTTGGATTTTGCAAATTGATAAGTGCACTCATGATCATTATACATAAAGATTTTAGTATGATGATATAAATTATTGTCGAAAATACTGACTTTGTTATCGTCAAACCCAAAGTTACCCTTTTTGTTCCAAGAGTTCACTAGTCGTTGTGTATGCCTACCAAGGGGTCTCTTTCAGAACAAATGCCGGGGGGTATAGTGCCGACAAATTTCGGGTTTGACAATGACAGTAAATCATCAAAACTGTTTCAAAATATACAATGGTCAGAATTATTAGGTTAACAGGTTGGCAGATATAGACTACAAACAAGTACTTGTTGTAGAGAAAATAGCATGTCAATGAAGATTTTATGCAATACCCAATAAATTGACTTTTTGACCATCTGATATCCATTCATTTGCCGCTGCGGAGACCTCTCGTCAAGTTGATTGTTCTTTATCGGCAACATATTTGACGGCCCAGCAGATACGGCAGTCGTTCTGAAAGAGACCCCTGGAGGCTTATTCAGAACGACTGATGTGGTCATAGGCAAATGATGACGAGACGAAACCTGTTTGACGACCACTAGTAAAATTTCTTTCACAATATTTCCTATACAAATCTATAGAAAATTAATGTAAATAGCACAATCTGCCAGCTACAATTACCCTCGTCAATATTGCAATATTGACGAAAATCGCATTATGACGACTGACGAGTCTGTTCTGAATGAGCCTCCTGGGCAGGGTGGGAGGGCAGTGTAGAGGAGTGGTGTGCATGCACAAGGGGCACCATCCGTCCAATTTGTTTGCAGGCACACCGGGCGGGCTCCTAATGCCGTATAAGACCCCGGTCGGGGCCCGACAGGCAGCTACCTGCATGGACCCTTTAACCTATTAACTCTTTAGGGGCTGCATACCACTGCAATGTCCTCTGTCAGCATGATGAATGAATGCATCATAGGCAAGTGCTGCATTCATGCATCATTCTGACTCTTTGTGAGTGTATCAAGCAAGTGGGGTCACCATGATGCTTGAATGCAGCACTTGCGAGTTACTCGCCAGAACTGCATCATAACAACAAAGGATACAATGTATCAAAGCACTCTGCGGCCCTTAACCCCTTAAGGACAGATGTCGCTAAAAGATGAATTTGTCATTAATGATGCACCAAGGCAGCCCTAGGAGTAACTAGCAGCTTCTGCATTGGTGCATCATGCCAACCCTACGGGAGTGTGCAACTCCATAGCGTTGGCAGTTACTCGCCAGGGCTGCATTCATGCATCATGACGAAAAAGGACATGATGCATTAAGGCATTATCCCACCCTTAAAGGGTTAAAGGGCCAATGCCAAGTCGTGCCGGGTGCCTTTAACTTATTAAAGCGGGCATGCAGGGAATTGGCCGGGCCCTGACCGGTCACCGACCGGCCGACTAATCGGCCACCGGCATGACAAAGACACTGCTTGCTGCTTGTGTGGGAGCTGGAGACTGGAGACTGGGGGTCTGGTAACTCTGGGAGTTGGAGGCATCATATACGTAGTAGTTATAGGACGAGTACCAAGCTGTATGCAGGTCTGGAGCCTCTTTCAGAACAGACCCGTCAATCCTCATATTGCGATTTTCGTCATTATTGCAATATTTGCAATTGACGAGGGTATCTGTAGCTGGCAAAATGTGGTATTTCCATTTATTGTCTATAGATTTGCGTAGGAAATCTTGTGAAAGACATTTTACTTGTAGTTGTCAAACAGATTTCGTCACGTCACCAGTTCCCTACGGCCACGTCAGTTGTTCTGAATGAGCCTCCAGGTAACTCTGGGAGCCGGAGGCATCATATACATAGTAGTTATAGGTCGAGTACCAAGCTGTATGCGAAATACAGTGAAGGGAATACCCCTACAGCTTGGTACAAGGCATATAACTTAGTTTTCCACTCACTGTATGCAGTATACAAGAGGTGTAAAATGCTTTGTGTTCTGTGCCCGCTGTGGTATAATGAATAGGCAAAGGGCCATCAGCACAGCTACTCCAAAAAACAGGGTTTTTCACAACTGCCATGAAAACAAGGGCAATAGTTACAACATACATTTATGTCAATGACTGACTGGTTTGGAATTACTAAACAGTGTGAATTGGATGGAGGCAGGAGAGGTCTGGTAACTCTGGGAGGTAGCAGCCACAAAGACCTATGGCAAGAGGGTCATTTTGGATCGTTCCTCCCTAGGTGTATCCCGCAGAGTCGAAGCCTCACCGAGGGAGGAACGATCCAAAATGACCCTCTTGCCATGAACATTTCTTTTTTTTTCTATTTGAAATATGTAAGATTGCATTTAAATCGCTATATACATTAAACAAATGTCACAGGCCATGTGATACAGGAACACTATATCTGTAGGGGGGAATGGGATAAAAGATGTTTTAAGCATAGTTATTATTGTATTCACCATGAAATAGAGTCAACTTTTTCTAAACGTCCATCGCTCATAGACTCAAACATACTACAATGAATAGAAATGGCCCCTAATGCAGCCATCCAACAATGTGTCCAAAGATGGAAAGAATTGATAATGCAGGTTTCTACAAACTGTTCTAGTGGACAGGTAGTCTATAAATAGGCCTAGTGCGACTATCATTACCTGTATATATATACGCACATGCATGGAGTAGAATAACCTGATACAAACTCCCCTTTCCCTATACTACTTACACCGCCTGTAGGCCTGTAGGAGTAGAATAACCTGATACAAACTCCCCTTTCCCTATACTACTTACACCGCCTGTAGGCCTGTAGGAGTAGAATTCAACGTCTACTTATACTACTCACACTGTAAACATTGCTGCCCCCTTTCTCTATACTACTCACACTCTAAATGTACCATACCGTCGCGATTAAGCGCCGGGGCGCTCTTCAACTTGGAGGGGCCATTAAACCCAAGATAGGCACTTATTCGAGATCCTATTTCAGTGCTTAAGGCATATTTCAACACCCCTGTACCCCTGGCGCTTATATAAGACCGGCGCTCTTTCGAAACCAGGGCTTTATCGCGACGGTACGGTAGCTGAAACCTGTAGAGGTGCATGATACTTGAGACTATAGAATGACGCACAATGTCCAGAGCTAGGAACAACATGTCTGTGTATACTATCTATGTGAGCACACGTGTCATCTACAGGTTAAAGACAGCTAGTGCCCGAAGACTGCTACTCTCGAGCCTAGAGCCATCTAAAGGAAGGCTCTGGTAACAACAACTGTGAAATTGAACTTGAGTTTTTTTTGGGTTTTTGGGGTTTTGGCAACCACTGCTGTTAGCTTGGAACCAGGTAACAAGAATTCGAAGTGGATCCAGGAAGTATGATGGTAAAACTACCACCATGCATTCTGTGTTTTCCCACTGTTTCCAAACTACGAGTAAAGATTGCCTAGACCAACCAAAAGGTCCAAGCCCAAGGTCATAGTGGTTTTTACAAGCGCCGTTCCGTGCTAGAATGGCGCATGGGACAAGTGTAGATGACTGGAAGTAGTGGTGAGAAGCACATGCAGCCTATAGAACTGACGAGAGGTACCCGGTCCAGTTGTCTGTCTGTATGTCCTACTCACAGTGCTCTGTGTGTTTATACTATAGACCCATGCATCAAGAAGGAGTGACTTTTCCATGGTTAAGTTATGTTTATGTTGGTTTGAGCAGAATCCTATGCCATTGTCTGTAATGGCCGTGTTTGCGGACATCTCATATCAGGAGAGTCATAAGTAGTGTATATAAGCATGCAGGATCTTGACGTTAAATTTATGTATTTGTTGGTCCATTTGCAAAATTTTCGAAAAAAAACTACTTTTCAAAAAGCCATTGTTTCTTGATGCATTGGTCTATACTTACAGACCCTATGTATACTATCTATAAGACAAAGGTGTGTATTGTACAGGGACTAGTAGAGGCCTATAGTTAGTGCCCAGTGACTGCTAGTACTAGTAGTAATGGTGTAGCATTCTCGGGCCTGTTTCTGTATACTACTTACAGTCCCTATGTATGCTATCTCTAAGGCAAACGTGTGTATTTTACAGTAACTAGTAAGGAACTAGTTAGTGCCCAGTGACTGCTAGTAGTATAGTAGTGGAGTGTCTACATGATTATGGGGCCTGTTCCTGTGTATACTACTTACATTCCCTATGTAAACTATCTATAAGACAAAGGTGTGTAATTTGCAGTAACTAGTAAGGAACTAGTTAGTACCCAGTGCCTGCTAGTACTAGTAGTAGTGGAGTGTCTACATGATTCTGGGGTCTGTATACTACTTACAGTCCTCCTCTGTTAGACCCACGTGTTGCTCTGGTGCTGCCGGTAATGTGTGCCCCGCCCGCATGGGGGCGCCACTGGTACCCGTGCTAGTGCTACCAGTAGTAGTTGTAGAGGTGGGAAGTTTCTGCCAGACCGGCTCTGGGGTCTCGTCTTCTGCATAGGTGTTACCGATGGTAGTGCTTGAGATGGAGGTGGGCTGTTTCTGCCAGACAGGTTCTAGTGTCTCGTCCTCAGTGCTGTAGGTATAGCCAGTGGTAGTGGTGGTGCTTGAGGTAGAGATGGGCTGTTTCTGCCAGACAGGCTCTAGTAACTCTTCTTCAGGGTAGGTGTTACCGGTGGTAGTTGAGATGGTTGAGGTGGGAAGTTTCTGCCAGATAGGTTCTAGTGACGCATCCTCCGTGTAGGTGTAGTGGTGGGGGTAGAAGTGCCCCCCGGCCCTGTGACGCCGCTGTACGGGTGTGTGTAGGGGGGTGTGGGCCCCGCAGTGGTAGCCTTCAGCGTAGGAGGGCTACAGGATGCACAGCCAAAAATAAATATCTCATTTCAAGAATAAAGATTATTCAACTCGTCTGTCTTAAAACAAGTGATTTGTTCGCCAGACGAGTACAAATCACTTGTTTTAAGAAAATAATATTTTCTTAAAACAAGTGGTTTGTCCGCGAGACGAGTTTAATGATCAGATTTTCTTGAAATGAGATAGTTATTTTTGGCTGCGTGAGTGTGTTTTAGAGTAGTGTGTCGTGAAGAACAGTTAAGGCCACTCAAAAATAAACTGGTTTCTCATTATCGCACTTGTCATAAGAATTAGGTTCCCTTTTTGCTAGTTTTCTATGAAAAATATGAACAAATTGGACGCAAAATATTAGAATATTTTGTACCAAAATAAAGCTGCTCCTGCCAGTTATGCAGTGAGGTACAAGTAGCATATTTTCCTCAGGTAATATATCCTAAAATATGAATTTTGGTAACAAAAAGCATAGAGTATCCTTCTAATTTAAGTCTGTGAGTTAAAAATAAACTTTAAAAAAAACAAACCCTTGTTATATTTTGTCAGTCCATCGTGATGAAAAACCAGGTTTATCTTTTTAAGTAGCCTTCACATGAGTGATATCCTTAAAGATTTCCCTCTCACCACTAACATGTTACAGGTTAGCTGAGTAATACAGTACTAGTAAAACAACCTGTAGAGTCTTAGTGAGAATACCGCCTTAATACTTAATGGCCGCTGAATGATGTGATTGCATGTGGAGGGCGTTGGAATAACTCACAGCCGCGGTCATCAATTCCCGCTGATTATGATTTAACGTGGATGTAGAGATTGTGGAACTCAACATAAAACTACTGCAGACCAATAATCAATAATGATATAAATAGAAACTAGATGGATCTGCATGTGTTTAGATATACTGCCATTCAGCTTTACATCAGCTCTACATCATAACACTGTATTTCCTTTTATATTTCAAATGAAATTAATGTTGCACAGAACAAAATGAATTAAGGTTTTATTGGGATAAAGAAATTAGATTGATCTGCATCTCTTTAAATACACTGCAATTCAGTCCTACATCATGACATTATATTTTCTGTTTTAAATGAATATTACACAGAATAACATGGGTTAAGAATGTGTTATTGGGGATATATTTAATCATGTATTGTCGCGTTCATATAGCCATACAAGGGTATTGCCAGGTACATTTAGGTATAGGAGTATAGGTTAATTGAGCCATACAAGGGTATACCCAGGTCCATTCTCCCATTCTCTGAAAGTGTCTATCCGCTGTTCTGTGATGCAGGGGGTATACATTAAGTGTCTGTATATCTGCACTGATTCTGTACCTGCACCTCAGGTAATCACCTCATATATACCGGGTGTGTCCTCGTACGTGCTTCTTATGACAGTGTAGGTGTGGTCAGCGCTGGGCTCAGTCCTGTTGATCGGGGGGCTTAGGATGAGGTATACCAGAACTCAGAACACTCTGGTCAGGTACCAAGACGACCAATATCTCCCTCTGATAGCTTTCGCTTACAGCACAGTTCACACTCTCCCAGCTTTGATAGTACACTAGAACAAGGGGCTGATCTGAGTACATATATTAGTCAGTGGTGTATTAAGATGGTGTCAAACATACAGAGACTGTATGACTGACTGTGTTGCCGCTTCAAGTCTCATGACGGAATGAATCAAGCTGTTTTAACACTAGACCATCACAGTCCCGAGTAGGGACTGGGAACAGCTGCCATCTTGTCTACAGTTTGTCAGAAATTGCCACCACAATCACGGTTTGCTGGTACCGTCTTAGCTACAAGAAAAGCAGGCCTGCCATGAGGGATCACCAGCAACCAGCTCTTTGACCAATCAAAATAGTCCTCACAAAGATGGGGAAATTTTGAAGTGAGCAGTCAGCTAAACGCAAGTTTACAAATAGTAAGACATCTTTAACTTTTGGTCAATTTTCTGTAGGATATTAGTTTAACTCAGGACAGAAATTCCAATAGAATGGTAGGAATTCATGGGAAAGTGTCATCTATGTGTAATCAAATAGTGACAATCTTCTACTCTGACTCCTTTTTTGAAATAGACTTGTGCAAAAGTCGGAAACGTGTCACCTCTGGATGTTCATACAATGGAGGTCTTGAGCGAGTCAGGATATTTTCCGACACCGCTGCCATTTTCAGGTAGTTATTACATTAACTCAAGACAACAATTCCAGCAAAAACAATTCTACAAAAAAATAGAAGTAGAAATTCCTGCAGAAGTAGGAAAAGTGGCACCTCATACAATGGACGTCTTGAGTGTGTCCGGGGCGTGGTTGCTATGGTTACTACCCTTACAGTAGGTGTCGCTGCTGTAGCTACTCAGCTCCTGCCCCCCGCACACCTGTACGGGTGTGACGTCACCACCCTTAGTACCCACCCCACTCACCAGGTGCGCCACCGCCGCCCTGGGGGACACAGCTATAGGCGGAGTTACCTGCTGGGTACCACTAGAGGGCGCCAGGGGGAGGGGCAGGGTGAGGAGGGCTTTCTGACCTGGGAGCATGCCCCCCTTCCGTCTGCACCCCCCTAGGCCGTCATCCCCCGCCACCCCCAACCTCCCCCCTCCTTCTGTACCTAGGGAGATACCATCAGTACTACCAGGGGTGGAGGGGTGGCCGTTTGTAGTAGTATGGGTAGGGGAGCTAGGAGAGGATCCTGGTCTTATACAAACCCCATTAGGGGTAGTCGGGGAGAGACCGGATGATGTCCGTCTACCTGGGTATGTCCCATAATAGGGGGAGGGGTGTGAGGGGGAGAGAAGCCTCCCTGTGTTATAACTATGGGAGGGTGAGCTGCTCCCTCCACCCCTACTGCACAATGAGCTGCTCCCACCACTACTATACCCACCATTGGTCATGGAGGGAGTCGGTGATAGAGCCCTCCCATTGGCTGCAGTGTAATTGGACGGTGTAGAGCCCTCTCCCCTGTATGTCCCATAGGTGGGTGAGTGAGCGGACCCCTTACCACTGCGGGCTGTGGGGGTAGGGGGAGGGTAGGGGGAGGGGGTGAGGGACTTGGCCCCTAAACACACACCGTTAATAGGGGAAGGGAGTTTACAAGAAGACACCAACCCCCCTCGTACATAGATAGTGCTAGTTGTAGACGGGGTGGGGGACAGAGCGCGCCCGTTGGTGCCCTTATATAGGGAGCTAGTGGAACTCCCGATGTAGCCGCCATAGGGTGAGCAGGGGGACAGCGCCCTCCCTCCTGTAGTAGTGTATGTGTGTGTGGGGGAGAGCCGTGCTGAGGTGGTACCTCTTGTACTAGTAGTAGTACCCCCATACTGGGACTGTGGTACAGCACTCAGGTTGTTCTGAATCATGATATTAGAAGCCTTATTAGTGTTAGTATACACATTATTAGTGTTGTGATTATTAGTATGATTAGTGTTAGTACCAAAGGTGTTATTATAAGTGTTATTATAAGTGTTATTATTAGTAGTAGTAAGGCGCCCTGCAGGGGTGGCTCTACTATGTGTGCCTCCACCATTACTGGTAGTGTCTGTGCATTCCGTGGGTGCTGTTAGTACTGTAGACAAGGTGGTAGTAGTGTAAGTGTTAGTCCTCCCTGTCCCTGTCCCTGTCCGGGTAGCAGTAGTACAGGGGTAGGGTGAGTAGGGTGAGTAGGGGGGTGAGTAGGACACGTCACCCACCTCCAGCTCAGTCTCCGTCAGTCTCTGTACTCCTCCCGCCTTACTGCTACTGATGGTGCCCTGTACAGGGTCGTACGTCACACGCGGGTGCCTGGATGTAGCCGTGGGGTGCCTGGATGCAGCTGTGGGGTGCCTGGATGCAGCTGCAGTGGCGCCCCCCTGTGGCGGCCCGTGGTACTGCCCCCTGGCGGCAGGACCGGGGGTATAGGGGGCGCGCGGGTCCCGGTACGTGTAGGCGCGCGCCTCCCGCTCCGTGATGACGTCACACGGGGATGGGTCACGTGATGGTCCCTGGGGAGGACAATACAACCTAGTTTAATTTATTTTTGTAAATTTTGTAAAATTTCTAATTATTGTTAGTATTTCTGATTTATTTCAGTCATATCCCATTCTCCGCGTCTCTTTCTCTCATCAAAATCAGGAGTTAGTAAGTGTGACTGTTCTTGGTTTGTGTGTGCGCAGTGCATTATGGGGGCAAAATGGCCGCCATATTTGGTGAGGGTACCAGAGTGCAATAAGGAACTAGTCCTAGCGTAAAGTGAAGGAATAATAAAGTTCAGAAACCATCTAAGGTCATGGCATCTCCAAATGTTTAGGTGTTGTTTCCTAGTGTGAAGTAAAGATATAATAAAGTATACCCCTTTAAGGGTTAGGTTGATTTGTGTGGTGCTAAATCATGCGTCCTGAGCGTAGTTATTTCCACAAATCTTGGTCCGCGTTTCTGAAATTGACACTCATCTGTTTTACCGACATGCATTGCGGCATTGTCCTTCGTCCTTTGGTATCTCTGCAACAGTGGTGCTTCAATATAGAAGAAATGTGTCAAGTGCTGATATCATCTACGTATACACACAGGCAGTGACAGGATCAAAAGAGGTGTGTATTTCAATGCACTATTATTTAGATTGTAAACTGGTAAAACATATCAAGTTTTGTACTGATAATATTACTGGTATATAACATAACAGTACACATGGTTATCCAAGAAGAAGTTAAAGAGTTCCGTCATCAGCTACAGAAATATTGTTGGTGCAGATCTAGTGAGTAGTATATGGAGAGTGTGATTTCACAAAGGCAATGCCCAAAAGGCTAAACAGATGGGCAACAGTGGCACAGCGGAAAAAGTCAAATGGGCATAAGTGTGCTTGCAGTACTGACTGGCCAACTCGTGGGCACTACATCGGGACTATGTGTGAATATAACAACCTGATATGTTAATAGTGAAACAGTGAATCAAAAGTACTATATATATGCGCTTACACTGTAGTATATATTGTAAAACTACATCAACACTTCTTACAGTGTATTCTGTATTTGTGGTTGAAGTAGGGCAAACAGGGACCCATAAGACGGTAGGATTTGTGATTATAGCAAACATCTGGGGAGCTCTAGAGACGGTCCATAGTAGTATACTGAAAGTGTGATTTGAGTGGGGCAAACAGTTAAGTCCATAGAGACTACTTTTAGTAGTATTATAGCCACTCCACCGCTCACCTACCTATCAGTGCATCTATAGGGGACCAGACAGCCAAAGACATCCTGAATGTTTTGTCTAGGAATTCTTGGCAGCCTTCCTATATTTGAACATATGTATAGAGTACATATCACTCACATACAGATCTAGTGTACAGGCCTCTGTCGGTATCTGCCTCTCCCTCGGACCTAGAAATATATACATCTGAGCCATATGACCTCTAGTAGGGTAAATGAGTACATGATCGTATTCAAGTAATGATATCCCTATGATGATAAAATTAATCCAATTCAATCACGAGCAGAGCAGGTTGTAATTATATACGACTAATATATTAAATGTGACTGCTGACTTCTTTACTTTTGATGTCTTCAAATAACATATCTGATTGCTATCCACTGACATCATTGCCCATCAGTAGTATAGTATGTATCGGAACGGGACTATAGTTAAGTACTGTTTATTACTCAATCGACATGCAGCCAATCAGAGGCCTCCATTTGGTCACGTGACCGGAAGTGACCTACTTAGGGGATTAGTGGTGACGTCACGTGACCTAGTTAGCCAATCAGAGGCCTCCATTTGGTCACGTGACCGGAAGTGACCTACTTAGGGGATTAGCGGTGCATTCTGGGTAACCCTGCAGCCAATCAGAGGCCTCCATTGGGTGACCGGAAGTGACCTACTTAGGGGATGGTGCATTCTGGGTAACCTACTGACCTACTTAGGGGACCGGAAGTGACGTCATATGACCTAATTTAGGATCACGTGATCGGAAGTGACCTGATGAGTCACGTGACCGGAAGTGACGTCACACGACTTAATGGCCAACCGGAAGCGACCTGATTGATCACGTGACCGGAAGAAGAAGAAGTTTTTTTTTTTGTTTAGGATCCCGTGACTGGAAGCGACGTCGTCACATGAGTGACGCTTTAAGAGACTGCGCGACTTACTAGTAAAAGAAGCCGTATGATAATAAAAACACAACAATATTTTCTTTTAATTTTTTTTTATTTATTTTTTTTTCAATCTTGATAAACACTCTATTTTTGAAAAGATGCACACGCTT
This sequence comes from Harmothoe impar, assembly GCA_947462335.1. NCBI lineage: Eukaryota > Metazoa > Annelida > Polychaeta > Phyllodocida > Polynoidae > Harmothoe > Harmothoe impar. The sequence continues at coordinate 3,245,166 of OX381710.1, forward strand.
ATTTTTTTTTTTTTTTTTTTTTTTTTCATATCTCTAAAGGACTCGTTGTCACACCGTCAGAATGCACGCGACGCTTATAATACAAGTAGCGCACGCCGTCTTTCTCTATGGTGTAGGTGACCATTTTGTTTCGCACCACTTTGAAATTTCTATTTACAGCAATGAGAGTTTTTCGTTGGCGAAGAACATCCAAGAAGGCGTCTGGTTCCTGGGGGTTTTGTTTCTTCTGTACGCCTTTTGCACTCCATTTTTTGGATTTTCTTTCACCGGTGTCGCTGACTCGATCGTAGCAAATGTAAGTCTTAGGGTTGAGACTTAGGATCCCGTCACCTTCCCACTCCGCTTTCATGAGCCCCGAAGTTCTCAGATCGTGAAGGTACCGTCTCTCACAACATCCGCCGGGCGGCGCACACCATTCTCGCACTCTTTCCGTTTTTGTCTTCACGAAAAGCTCTAAGTGCTCGTCGCACACCGCTGTCGGAAGCCACTTTCGTTTCTCTCTGAAGTACGTCTCTCTCAGGCGAGGTTTCACTAGGTCATCCAACGTGGCACCGCTGAGAGCCATGTAAAGACTGTCGGTGTCCATTTGACAAAGGGCATAATCGCGCCGATCGACGAATCTATCCAAGAAGTCGTATGTGAACTCTAACATTTTCAACTTCGCGTACTGGTATACCATGAACCCTATCTGAATAGGGAGGTTGTTCTTGACCGTTTTCGGTTGTAGTTCGACTTCAAACAGATCGGAAGTCAACTCGGACGCCTTTTTGAAGCGCCACGAATTGGCCAATAGTTCGAACTTCCGACTGTCAGTGTATCTCACCGCCGTGTGTTTTTCTTTGTTGCAGATTGTTTTACCGTACGTAGCGTTTCCCATTAACTTGTAACAGTCTGACAGAATTTTCTCGTTCTCGTTCACGTCGCCACGTCTTCGCGCCGCCGTCACTTCGTCCGCGAAACCGGCAAAGGAGCGTTTAGGTAGGTATTCTACCACCAGCTGCACTTTGGTGACTATCAAACCGTGCTCTAAATACCACTTGAGAAGCGGCGTTCCCAAGAGAATATTTTTTCCGTGGTAACTCCCTATCAGACATCTCTGAGGCGTGCTCAACAGCTTTTCTTCCTGCGCAAAGTCTGACATGTGAGGGCCTATGTCCGATTTTGAAACGGTCGCGTTCTTGAAAACGGGGGTCATTTCTTCGAAGTACTCTCGTAGGTGAGGCGGCGTAGTGATGTCCACTTGAACTAAACCGAACATTTTCTCCTCTTTCACAGCGGAAAGGATGTCGCTCTCGCTCATCGCGTTTCGAGACACTTTCAAAGCGTCAACCTTCCAGCGTTGTTGGGAGGCCTTGACCCGCTCATCTCGACGCTTCATCTCTCGCCATTCGCACTCCCACACGACGACCAGCTTGTAACCTAACGCTTTCAAGTAAGCGCTTACTCTGGTCGTTCTGTCGCGTCTCTCCTCTCTCAGTGAAGCGCACTGATATCGGTGCGACGGTATGCACTCGTGAGCGTGGAACCAACACCCGTGAAACTGGAAAACCGTATTAGAGGCCGCGTGAAATCCGTCCACGCGAATTCTCCGACAGCCTACCGCCATCTCGCCGCCGTTCAGAGCGTGGCGCAGTTTCACGTCGCGGTCGTGCTCTACGAAGCGTAACCACTCCAAAGCGCTGTGAGAGTTTCTTTGCCTGATTTCGGGCTTGAACTCGGTCTCGGGCCGTCTCACCGCGTAATAGCCCGTGCAGTGCGCTTCGCTCATGCAGCGCAAGTACAGTGAGTTAGCGTCTAGTCCTAGGATGTGTTGGCACGGTCTCGCTTCTTCGCCGTACTTGTGCTCCCTTATCCGCGTGGTGCCCTTCTCGTGAAATCTATGGAAGATGATGGAAGGACCGCCGACTAGATTCTCTTTGATCAGAGCGTGGAGGACGGCGTCGAACTGGGGAAACGTTGTGAACGCGTCTTCTAGGTTTTGGAAGAGGAAGCGTAAAGTCAAACCGGCGAGAGAAACTCCGTCTTTCAACATGTCGATGCCGCGATCTTGGAAAAATTTAGCGTGATTTTTCAGAGCTTCTATGAAAGGTTTCACGTCTTTGTTGTTGTAGTGGATCAAGTAGTCTTCCATAGTTTGCATCTTCTCGTCGGACCAAACTTTCTGACATGCAGCGTAGTCGGATTCGGACATTTTGACGCCCGTCAGCTCGCTGTCGAAAGCCGATCTCGGCGGCAGCGTTCTGTTTGCCAGTTTCCTGGTAGACGTCATCCATTCGTAAGGAAAGTGACCTTTCTCTTCGTTCCTGGTGAAAGCTCGCAAATAGGTCGCGTAGTTGTAACCGGGTGCCAAATAGTTGACTACGTCCAAGAAAACCGTGTGCTGTGTGTAAACCGCCAAGTATTGATTGCTTCTCTTTATGACGCTGAATTCTTGGTTTCTTCGGTCTCCGGAGGCGAAGAACGAGTGAAGGCGTATTTTGATCAGGTTCAAGTCGTAACGCCCCGAGTTGAAGCCCACCACTGGAGCTTGACGGATGTATCTCAGAAGACGCTTCTTCAGTTGAACTAACGGGTGTCTGGTCTGAGCCGCAGCGAAGCCGCCTGGAGAAGGGGTGGTGAACGTCGCCTCCTCCAGCAGGAGAGCTTCACCTATCGCCGCATCTAACTTCGCTAACGTCGGTCGGTAAAGTTCTAGCACAGCTTCCCCGATCGCTTTGGCGTTCTCGTTTATGTGATTTAAAACTCGGTCCAACAAGGGGTCGGAATCTGCGTCGGACGCTCTGACGAAGCAGACGGGCCCCTCCCACCCCGGAAAGTCGGATGCGACGCTAGCCGACAAAGGGACGTGATCCCACAGCAGGGACACGTGCTCCGTCGACGGTTCTTTGCACGGTCTGAAGAAAGCCTCGAAATCGAAGGCGATCTTGTAAGGGTAGATTCCGGAATGTCCGTCGGGGGGAAAAATGGAGAAGTCTGCTAGCGCTTCGAAAATCGTTCTCGAATTTTGGTAGATGCCACCTACGTAGCGCAACTTGACTTGTCGGCAAGAGGAAAGCTGGTTCCTGTGTCTCTTCAGCAAGAACTCGGTGGTGAACGCCGCCTTACACTTGCAACATTCGTATATGCCCGCGTACGCGTTGAAGTCCGTGACGAGAGAGACGTGCAAACCGCCTTTCGCCGTCAGGTGTAGGTTGACTTTACCTCGGGCGGCCACAGTTCTGGAAGGCGGTCTGATCAGAGTAACGCGTCTTCTCAACTTCCGCCCCGGCACTTGACGCGACGCGGTGTAAACCGCTATTTGTACGTCAAACAAGTTCTCTAACGCGGGTAAGTCGCGGATGTTCAGACCCGGAAAGGATTCAGGTGTGGCAGCGGGACAGAACTGACGTAACAAATCTGAAGCGCGCTTGCTGGTGTTGTATAAGTGAAAGGAAATGCAGCGGAAGATGCAGAGGTTGTCCTTGTTGGGAAAATCTAACACGCCGCTTCTCTTTCCAACTCGACCGGCCTGCGTGATCCTACCGCCTATGGGGAATTCCCCCGGTCCCATGTAAACGCAGATGTTCAAATTGGTAGGAAAAAGAACGTGCCACTTGGTGTCAGCGTCGCAAAGTTTCCGTACCTCCTCGCAAGCGACGGTGTTTTGCATCTTTGAGAGGAGCTCTTCCAAAGTTTCTGAATTAGTTACAGTAGGGAGCGGTTGTATGAGAGTTGCGTTGTTCTGGGAGGCGTGGAAGTAGCGCAGTTTGCTCTTGTCTTCTCTGTGTTGTAACAGTAAGCCTACCGAGAAACCCACTTTGTATCTGAATCTTTGTGTCAAGTGAATGCGACGCATAGTATCTACAGCGTCACTCAACTCGCCGGTTGGTAGCCTGAAGTTTGTTACACTCACGCGAGTCCCGTGCATCCTGACGCCCGTTTGTATCGCAGGCCAATTCGCCGTGAACGTTTCCTCCCCGTTCGGTACAGCACATATGCGCGGAGGGACGGTCACCCCGTCCAGAGATTCGCGTCGACAAGCGCTCTTTCGGCAATCCCCTTCGCCGCATAGAGGGCAAAACTTAGCTACTACTCTACAATTTTCTACGTGTCTCTCGTGGTTGTACGCTCTTTTAAACATTTTGAAACACTTTTCGCATACGTACTGTGTCATGTTTTTTTTCACTCGGTTACCAACTACTTAGCCGTCTAACTATCTATCTATCTATCTAGCCATCTATCAATCTGTCGTCTATGTAACTATCTTTCTGTCTGCTGTCTGTGTATCCGTCTGTCTGTCTGTCTGTCTGTCTCATACAGCGTACGTCAAACGCTGTGTGTGTGTGTGTGCGCGCGTGAGCGTTGAGCGTCTCTCATTCCGAATCTATGCCGAGATATTTCAGAATGATCTCTGTTTTGTCATCCAACTCTTTGAGCGCTCTGGCGGACAGCGTCACCCCCTGCTGTGTGGGTTTTTTGTCAGGACCTTCGTACTTGCGCACGTGGACGAGGTTCTTACCGCTGTAGTAGCTCACAGCTGCGTACACTTCGCCCGCCTCATCCAGCACTGCGAACCAGGGGGTGTGATTAGGTTTTCCTTGCGCGGCCGCTGTGTCGCGTATGCGCACCACTGCGCGGATATCGGCGCGTCGGCCGTGAAGTGCACTCGCTTGCTTCTGGTCAGAGACGCCTCTTTCACCTGGCCGTCTTTTGTGTAGCGCGGCCTCCTAGACAGTCTAGCCACGTCCTCCCAGATCTCCAGCGTCAAAGCTCCGTCTAAGCAGAACTCTAACCCGAGTGTTTTCTCTGCTTCTTCTCGTCCATCTCCTTCTTTTTCTTGTATTTTTCTCTTCTTAGTGGGCCTTGTTGTTCTGGAACTCACCTTAGAACGTTTCACACCCGCAGGATGAGTAACACCATCAGCGTGAGCTGAATCAGCAGCAGAACCGATAGCAGGAGCAGCGTCAGCGCTGGTGGTATCGGAGGTCTCGTTGTTGGAACAGCGGAGCCACACGCCGTCCGTGCTGTGTGTAGCGGTAGAAGATGAAGCGCCGCCGCCGCCCTCGTAAGGTGGCGGTGAGGGCAGTCGCCACGGACCGGACGGGGGGGCGCTAGCAGTGGAGGAAGTGAGGTCGAAAGGTCGAAGAGGGAAGCCGAAAAACGTACCGCTCACCCCTTGCCCTTCGGGTTCTTCGTACGCCTCGTCGTCAGCGTCGTTCTCTGTCTCACCCTGTTGCTGCTCCTCCTCCTCCTCTTCTTCTCGGTTCAGGGGCTGAGTGTCCGAATAGCTGTAACTCTCAGCGCGAGCGGCGTCGAGGGCGTCCGTCGATGTAGTGGTGGAGGAGAGGGGCTGTGCAACGTGCGGCAGGTCATCAAAGTCATCAACAGTAGTGGGGAGGTAAAAACCCGGTTGCCAGTACTGCGCTGTGCCAGGAGCGTTGTCGTCAGTAGAAGTAGCAGTAGCAGCAGGTGCAGCAGAAGCAGCCGCAGCAGGCGCAGCCGCAGCAGACGCAACAGTAGCAGGCGCAGCAGCAGCCTCAGCAGGCGCAGCCGTAGCAAGCGCAGCAGTAGCAGGCGCAGCAGCAGCAGCAGCAGCAGCAGCAGTGGCAGGCGGGACGGCGGTAGCAGCGGCAGCGCGCTTAGCAGCAACGTGTACCGTCGCGAGTGTAACAACGTCGCTAGCACGACGACTGCTACCAGTAGTACTACTAGTACTACTACCACTACTACTACTACTGCTACTACTAGTGCTACTGCTACTACTACTACTACTACTACTACTGCCGCGAGCGCTCGCTACAGCAGGAGGGTGATAAGACCAACCGGCTGCGGCGGTAGTCTCATGTTCAGTAGCAAGAGCAGGCACTGACGCTAAACGAACGCTGTTCCGCGTAGTCTTCTTGTTCTTGAACGCCGCTAGCTGTTGTCTTTTGCTCATGGTGGTGACTGTAGAGAGCAGCAAAAAAGAATGAGTGAGTGAATGGAGGTTTCCAAGCCCCTTATATACGCCTTCTCGCTTCTAGAGCTAAGCTACTTACCGACCCTGTTCAGCTGCCGCCGGCTGGCCGGCGGCCATTCACAAAGAGAAACAAAAAGACATAAGGCATGACGTTTTCAGCTGGATCCCTTTCCCCCCCCCTCTTTTGAGAGATCGACTGTGATGATGAGCTAAGCCGCTTACCACCCTGTTCAGCAATTCAACGCGCATTAGCTGTATAAAGGGTTAAGCGGTTGCTGCCTGCCGTCGACTGACCGGCGGCGGCCATTCACAAAGACATAAGGTATGACGTTTTCAGCTGGATCCCTTTTTGAGGGATCCACTGTGGTGAGCTAAGCCGCTTACCACCCTGTTCAGCCATTCAGCGCGCGTTAGCTGTATAAAGGATTAACGGTAACGGTGATGAGCTTACAGTGTGTATACAAAAAAAAACTACAGGAGGCGTGTGGCGTGAAGCAGGACCCCCCTAAGACGAACGTGTCTGTCTGTGAGTAGAGGCGTGTGCATGTGGTGAGCGACTTAAGTGTAAGACAAAAATCGCCACCTCCTGCCGTGGTGAGTAGACCGGGCCGGCCAGGCGGGCGGGCGGCCGGCTAGTTCAATAGGGAGGGGTGACAGCTGCCTAAGGCTGTGCATGAAAAAAAAATCCGATTTTCACCTGACCTCTGACGTTTGTTACAATGAATGTCAGAGGGAGGGAGACGTCCTCGGGTAGGGGGTAGGAGGTATTAAGGCTATGAGTGAGGAAAAAACACCGTTTTCAGCTGGTCTCCACGGATAGCGATGCCACACCCCCTCGTCATCTAAGCTCTTAAGGAGCGGAGCGGCTGAAAAAGCGTCATGCGGACAGGGCGCTAGACAGCTGGAGCGCTGTTGGAAATGGGATTAAACTCCCTCTGTATAAAAAGCTCTCATTTCTGTTGGAAAAAAAACATATCGCCTCTGACCCCAGTAACGGCTACTACCACCACCACCGCCACCACCACCGCCGCCACCGCCGCCGCCGCCGCCGCTGCCGCCGCCGCCAAGACGAGACGAGATGGCTCAAGCTATTCCACTTTCAAGCTCGCCTTCACCGCCCGGTGCGCCTGAAAAAAAGTTAATGCGGCTTGACGACGTGAGACGCGGCGCGAGGCAGCAGACCGATGATGGGGAGACCCGACAGGTAGGACAGCGGCGGTTAGCCTATAGCGACGCCTTGCTTCGTCAACTAGGTAAAGAGTTGAGCGGCTGTTGGAGAGAGTTGGGCAGTAGCTTAAAAGTCAGCGCCGCCCGTATGGATGCTCTAGTAGAGCGCAGTGTCAAGACACCGGAGGAGCTGTGTACGGCGATGTTCCGAGTGTGGTGGGGTGAAACCCCGCATCGTCATAGATGGGGCGAGCTCGGTCGCGTCTTCACCCGCATTAGACGCATGGAACTGTTGGCTCAGTGGATGGCCCTTCTCCACAGACAGGGGTTGGATTTCGAAAACCCCGACTCGCGCGCGATGCATAAGCACTTGGGCACCCTCGGCAGACGTCTGGGTAGCAGGTGGAAAGAGGTGGGGGACCATTTAAAATTGTCGCCTGAGAGGTTAGATAAGATCGCTGAAGAATGCGAATACGGAGGAAGTCCCGCTGAGTGGGCCTTCCGAGTGTTGAAAATGTGGCAAGATGAAGCTGACGGCGCCGGCGGTACGCCTTTTGAACTCCTTCGAGTGTTGACTGAGGACATGGGAAAGTTTGGCCTCGGCATCGCGATATTACTTGACTTTATCAAGCAAGAAACAACGAGAACGACGGACATGTGAATTGTTGTGTTTTATTTTCATACGTCTTCTTTATTAGTAAGTAAAAAAAAAAAAATATATCATAACAATTAAGACGCGCGATCTCTTAAAGTGTCACTTCCTCCAGTCGCAGCTGATCGCCTCATCGCAGCACGTGATAAACAAAAAAAAAACACGAAGAGACACGCTTCTTCCTCTCGAGAGGAAGAAGCGTGTCTCTCGATTGAAAATCTTTTTCTTTCTTAAAAGAGACAAACGCGCCCCTTAGAGTACCCCCCCACTTCACCCCCCCCTAGAGTGCCCCCCTCCCCCCCTCCCCCCCACCACTCGCCCCATGCATCCTAAAAGCGCCCCCCTCCCCATGCATGTTAAAAGGGCCCCCCTCCCCCCCTCCCCTCCCCTCCTTCCCCTCCTTCCCCCTTATACACTCTAAAGAACGCTTCTAACTAGTTCAATAAGTCACTTCCAGTCGCTCGTAAAACAATAAAAAATGAAAAAAAACTTATATCGTGGTGTTTTTTATTAGTTTACCGAAAAAAAATAAGAGACTCGCCTCCTCCTCCAAAAAAAAAGATATCACATTTTAAAGCCCGTGACCCCTTAAAGACGCTCATCTCTTCATTAAGTCGCGTGACGTCACTTCTTCTTCTTCTTCCGGTCACGTGATCAATCAGGTCACTTCCGGTCACGTGATCCTCAATGAGGTCACTTCCGGTTGGCCATTAGGTCATGTGACGTCACTTCCGGTCCCCTAAGTAGGTCAGTAGGTTACCCAGAATGCACCATCCCCTAAGTAGGTCACTTCCGGTCACCCAATGGAGGCCTCTGATTGGCTGCAGGGTTACCCAGAATGCACCGCTAATCCCCTAAGTAGGTCACTTCCGGTCACGTGACCCAATGGCGGCCTCTGATTGGCTAACTAGGTCACGTGACGTCACCACGAATCCCCTAAGTAGGTCACTTCCGGTCACGTGACCAAATGGAGGCCTCTGATTGGCTGCATGTTGATTGAGTAATAAACAGTACTTAACTATAGTCCCGTTCCGATACATACTATACTACTCCCATCTCTTACCCCCCCCCCCCACACACACCTACATACACGTATAGTTTATGAATAGTGCATTTATCAATCAATATCCTCGTTGCTTATTCAAGACGCTCCCATTTTAACTTTAGTATCCAGTTCTTTTTTTGCTGAAAAGGGTGAGATTTTACACTGGTTATGACCCACAGCCCTCCCCCCTCCCATGTTTAAAAAATACCGGGTAGGGCTAGCAGCCATGGGTAATGAGCGGTTCTGGGGATGGTCAGTGAGGCTAGGGGCGGGGAGGTGAGACTGGGCCAGAAGGTGAGGTGGTGAGGTAGTAAGAGGTAAGAGCTCGTTGTTGGATGGGGGACGTTTTCGACACCTAAAATCCTGACCCCCTCCTCCCACACTAGAGGCTCAAGAAATTTAGCATCTCGCCCAGCCGCCCCCTTCCCCCCCCCCCCCCCCCACTAGGTATGGCTATGGTCAGTTAGTGTGGGGTAGGAGCTCAGGGGCGGGGGGCATGGGGATGGTGGCGGCTGGTCAGTAAGGGAGGTGGGGAGGGGGGGGGGGTTGGCTAGAGGGGTGAGGGGTGATGAGTGGCAGTAAGGGATGGGGAGGGGGTGGGGAGACTAGAGGTGCTGAGGACGGCTGATGGATAGCCCCCCCCCCCCCGCCCTGACCACGTGGTGTGACGGGCCAATGGGCGCTGAGTTATGTGTGGTCAGCAACCGGCCACAGCTGTTGTACTAACACAGGGGGGGAAGGGGAGGGAGGGGGGTGAAGAAAGAGACAACGAGACAGAAGGGAGATAGAGGGGGAGGGGGGGTCAGAGATAGAGGGGGAAGGGTGGGACAGGGGGAAGGGGAGGGAGGAGGATGAGACAATGCGATAGAATGGATAGGTAGGGAAGGGGGAGAGAGGAGGAGAGAGGTGAGGGGAGAGGAGGGGTAAGATGGGGGAGGGATAGGATCAGTAAGGGAGGAGAGACGGGGAGGAAGGCAGGAGAGGAGGGGAGGAGGAGAAAGAAGAGACAAGGCGGGGGTGACTTGGAGGTGTGACTTGGGCTGAGTGTTACGGTGGGGGCGGATCTAGCAGGTGTGTGTGTGTGTGTGTGTATGTGTGTGTGTGGGGGGGGGTGACTGTGAGGGCTGAGTATGGGGGTTGATCTAACAGGTGGGGGGGGGGGGGTGCTAGGTACCCAGGTGGGAGGGGGGGTGGCTGGTAACTGAGGGGGTTGTGACTGTGTGAGGGATGGCTACCTCTAGCAGGTGTATGTGTATGTGTGTGTGTGTGTGGGGGGGGGGGCTATGTGAGGGATGGCTACCTCTAGCAGGTGGCCGGACAGGAAGGGACGCGGCTCAGACGCAGCCTTCAAAGGAGATCCGCCACCCGAGGTGCGCAGTCAGGGTGCGCAGTCAGGGTGCGCAGTCGGGGCGGGCCGTCAGTGACCTACAGGAGGATAGATAGATGACCGCCCCCCCCCCCCCCCCCCCACACACGCTGCCCCTTATATTTTTGCCCCCACCCCTGCCATACACAAAGAAATGATACAGCATCAAAATGTCCAGTTTTCCTCCAGAATGACTCCCCACTCTAGGAGAGCCCTGGTCCTTATGTGACTCCCTTATTTGAGCCATGAAGCTATGTGACTCCCGCAGGTGACTCCCTTATGTCAGCCAGGGAGTCATTGATATTTGCATATATTGTTTTATAGGTTTCAACAGCATTTCTTGCAAAAGACCTCCCTACTCGTGATTGTCAAACCTGTTTCATCACGTGGTACATTGCCTACGGTTTTGTGACCTGTTCTGAACGAGCTTACAGGGCTCTGACACGATTCCTACTGTTCTCACTACACAGAATGTTACTCATTAATTTCCTCTGTCCTCCTCCCTTTTGTTCCTTCCCCAGCAAATCTCATCATCATCTGATCTTATTTCCAGTTCCAATTCCTATTGCCTTAGCATTGTCCCACTTATTTACTGTTATGCTATGGACTGCTATCTAATACCACAGCTGCTGCCGCTTACAAGTCAGGTCTGCATTCATACATCATGACAACAATTCGTATAGCACATTAACCCTTTAAGGACAGCATAATGCCGCAATGCATCATGCCTATCGTGATGCATGAATGCAGCCCTGGCGAGTAACTCGCCAGTGCTGCATTCAAGCATCATGCAGGCCCTATGAAATTGACACATTCCTAAAGGGTTGGCATAATGCATCAATGCAGCACTGGCGAGTTACTCGCTAGAGCTGCATTCATGAATCATGACGACAGAGGCTAAAACACATTAGAGCTATGCTGTCCTTTGGGATACCCGGTTACAGTATAACGTACAGGGGCTCCTACCAGCCGTGGTACGGAGCACGCGGGTGGGCTTTGGCAGCCATTTTGTGATGAGCAGCTCGTGATGTATGCCGGGTATTATCCCCTACCTAGAGTAGCTCACCTACTCCTCCTGCCGCCTGGTGGCACAATAAGGTATTATAAATACCTTAATTACTCAGCCTGCTTGCTGTAAGCCTTATGAGCTGCTCCATGAGCTGCTCTGTAAACTGCTCATAGAGCTGCTCACAGAGCTGCGCTGTGTTGTGTTCTGTAAACTGTTCTGTGAGCTGCTCTGTGAGCTGCTGTATGATCTGCTCGGAGAGCTGCTGTGTGAGCTGCTGCACAAGCTGCTGCGCAAGCCGCTGTGTGAGCTGCTGTGTGAGCTGCTGTGTGATATGCTGCGTGAGCTGCTGTATGAGCTGCTGTATGAGATACTGTGTGTGCTGCTCTGTGTGCTGCTGTATGAGCTGCTGTGTGCTGCTGTGTGTGTTGCTGTGTGAGCTGTTGTGTGAGCTGCCGTGTGAGCTGCTCTTTGAGCTGTTCTGTGAGCTGCTCTGTGTGAGCTGCTGTGTAAGCTGCTGTGTGAGCTGCTGTGTGAGCTGCTGTGCGTGGTGCTGTGTGTGCTGCTGCATGAGCTGCTGTGTGTGGTGCTGTGCGTGGTGCTGTGTGTGGTGCTGTATGAGCTGCTGTATGAGCTGCTGTGTGAGCTGCTGTGTGAGCTGCTGTGTGAGCTGCTGTGTGAGCTGCTGTGTGAGCTGCTGTGTGAGCTGCTGTGTGAGCTGCTGTGTGAGCTGCTGTGTGAGCTGCTGTGTGAGCTGCTGTGTGAGCTGCTGTGTGAGCTGCTTTGTGAGCTGCTGTGTGTGCTGCTGTGTGTGCTGCTGTGTGTGCTGCTGTGTGAGCTGCCATATGTGCTGCTCAGTGAGCTGCTGTGTGAGCTGCTGTGTGAGCTGCTGTGTGAGCTGTCGTGTGAGCTGCTGTGTGAGCTGCTTTGTGAGCTGCTCTGTGAGCTGCTCTGTGAGCTGCTCTGTGAGCTGCTCTGTATGCTGCTGTGCGAGCTGCTGTCTGTGGTGCTGTGTGTGGTGCTGTGTGTGGTGCTGTGTGAGCTGCTATGTGAGCTGCTGTGTGCGCTGCTGTGTGAGCTGCTCTGTGAGCTGCTCTGTATGCTGCTGTGTAAGCTGCTGTGTGTGAGCTGCTCTGTGTGAGCTGCTGTATGAGCTGCTGTTTGAGCTGCTCTGTGAGCTGCTCTGTTATATTGGGTTTTGCTGTGAGCTACTCTGCAGGAGCCCCCTGGCCTGCTACCACCCATACATAACCCCAGCACGAGCTGCTACTGGTCAGCAACAGGCGGGACAGCCGCCCTATTGTACAAATAAGGGGAAGCCATGATGCAGCCCTAACCTTATAGGGATGGCTAATGCCTTAAGGGGTACAGAGTGCTTTAATGCATCATACCCTTGGTTGTCATGATGCATGAATGCAGCCTAGGTGAGTAGCCCTAGAGGGCTGCATTTAAGCATCATGCCAACACTCATGAAGTGTATCAACCTTATAGGGGTCTCATAATGCATGGATGTAGCCTTGGTGAGTTGCTCGCCTTTGCTACATCCATGCATCATACTGACCAACGACATACCAGCACTACACGTCTCTTAAAGGCTAATGCCATACCGGCACGACCACTAGCCGCCCGCCTGATTTACTACATGGTCAACTGCACCCCCGGGACGCGGCTAAATAAAGTTACCACCGCGGGAGGCGCTCCTCAGTAGGGGGGGGGGGGGTGCTGCTCTGAGCAGCTCAGACCTGGGTCTCTTTCAGAACAACCGCCGAATCTGTCATAAAATCGTCAATAGTGCCATATTTTGCAATTAACGATGGTATTCCTCATCGTCTATAGGTGGTACATAGATATATATATTTCTATGTATTTTAATGTGATTTTTTGTGAAAGCGACCCCTTATTATGATCGTCAGACTCGAAATCGTTCAGCAGTTTTTACCCAGCAGATACGGCAGTTGTTCTGAAAGAGACCGCTTTCAGAAGCACTGAAAATGTCATGAGCAGTTTATTCTCGTCAATATCGTAATTTTTCTAATTGATGAGGACACTCATTATAGTCAATAGGTGGTGCTTATATTATATATTGTTGTATATAATAATTGTTTCAATTCGATTTCTTGTGTGACGGGCTCTAAAGGTTGCCCAAAATCGCTCGTGACTTTTGAGCGCACAATCTTATCAGTTGTTCTGAAAGAGCAACCTGGAGGCTCATTCAGAACAGACTCGTCAGTCGTCATATTGCGATTTTCGTCAATATTGCAATATTCGCCATTGACGAGGGTATTTGTAGCTGGCAAAATGTGCTATTCATATCTATTTTCCATATATTTCCAGAGCTGACTATGCATCTAGTACTCTAAAATCTCGCAAGATATTTTAACAAGAAGCATTCTATTAGAAAAACTAGCTGCCTTTCCATGAACTTAAGTCTTTTAAAAGTAACAGTTGTATTAGTCTTGGAAGACCCCATAGTGACCGGTAAATGGGCCTCAGCGGGGTTGGAATAGTCTGGGAGCCGCCATAACGTACATGCCACACTACTACTCATAGTTCCTAGTTATAACCCTTTAATGGCCGCTTAGTGTTAAAATGTGTTATGCCCTTAGTCATCAAGATGCATGGATGCAGCACAGGCGAGTCACTCTCAAGGTCTGCATTTATGCATCATGACGACCAAGGGCAGCTGCATCAATCTGGTATATGATCGGCATAATGCTTGAATGCAGCCCTGGTTAGTTATTCACCAGCGCTGAATTCATGCATACCATGAAAGTATTTATATTCACTGGTAGATATTTCGCAGAGGTGGCAAATTCGCGGGTATTTGTGTATCATACAAATTTAATTTTTCATTTTCTGCAGATTCCAGGGAAATATATGCCCAGCAAAGTAAAGTATGACTACAGTAATGGCAACAAAGTGTGTACAACAATAAAGCACTAGGCGGCTCTTGTCAGTTTAACCCTTTAAGGATGGATGTCCTTAAAAGATGACATTTGTCATCATGATACACCAATGCAGCCCCAGCAAGTAACTCGCCAGTGCTGCATTGGTGCATCCTTCCAACCCTCCGGGAGTGTCTCAACCCCGGTCTCTATCCCATAAGGTCGTCTTGATGCTTGAATGCAGCCCTGGCGAGTTACTCGCCAGGGCTTCATTCAAGCATCATGACGACTAAGGGCATGGTGCATTAAAGCACTAAGCGTCCTTTGCTGGTTTAACGAGGAGGCATGACGGGAAGTGTACGAGCACTGAGAGGGGCTTTACTGCGGGAGGGTCATCCTGCAGGATGGGACCTGGGGGAGGGGGTGTGTGGGGGGGGGGGGGTGCTATTGTATATGGACTTAAAGGGGGGATGTGAAGGTGGGGAGGTTTTTAGTCACACACCTTTCGAGGTGTTGCGGATTTTGGCACTTGGTCCAATGAGGCGTAATAAACGATACTTTGCGTCTTTATGATATTGGTGGAGTATCAAGTAAAGAACAAAGTCCACACAGTTCGGATCAAGTGTTACAGGTTGCGAATCAATAGGTTTATTCAAGAACCTAGACAGGCAATAACCCTTTAAGGACGGCATAATGCGTTGATACAATGTCATAAGTAACTGTAGCTGCACAGCGAACTACAGTATGAAAGGACGTATTTTTGGTTTTGGACCCAAAAATAACTCCTTTGATACTGAAGTTTTACAGTATTACTCGCTGGGCAGCAACAGTTACTTCTGACAGAGTACATTATGCCCTTGGTCTTTAAGATGCTCGGATGCAGCCCCGGTGAGTAACTAGCCAGTGCTGCATTCAAGCATCAAGCCAACCATGTGGGGTCGATATACTCCCAAAGGGGTCGTATGGATGCACCAATACAGCCCCAACTAGTTACTCGTCAGGGCTGCATTAATGCATCATGACAACTAATGCCATACTTTAGCAACACACCAGCTTTAGAGGGTTAAATCGGAGGGGGAGGGGGGAGGGGGTTCTTTAAGGTGAGTGTAGCTTGTTAGGGACTGAGTGGCGGAGAAAGAAGAGCTACCGTTAAGAAGAGTTATGAAGCTAATTGTGGGGACGTCGTTAATGCCACTATACCGGTGTCTGTGAGGTACTTACTGAGAGGACTTACAGAGCGGGATGACCGCCACTCACCCCCAACAATGGACCCTTTATGGACGGCATGTAGCTATGATGTAGCAATACGTCGCATATTAGTTCCTACTGCTCTCAAGACAAATAAGTATACATAATTATACCACAGCGGGCACAGAGAACAAAGCATTTCACACCTCTTGTACACCGCATACAGCTAGTGGTATAAAGTAGCTATAGGCCTTGTACCAAGCTGTAGGGGTATTCAGTGAAGGGAAGGCTTCCTTCACTGCATTTCACGTACAGCATGGTACTCGTCCTATAACTACTACATGAAATGATTTCCAGACCAAAACACACTCTCTATCACAGGCTTAAACTGATCAGCTTGGTTATACTCGGAGGAGAGGACTGTATATAACACAAGGTATGACACAGCTAGATGCCAATCATCTTGATACCCTAGATGGCGCTGCTGTTCCGTTATTTGGCCATAGACAGGTGGCACCATCTGAAGTATAAAGATTATGGTGGACTAAGCAGTTTACATATGACTAACTAGATGGCGCTAACCTCTATGACCAAATACATGGTACAGTAGGGCAATCTAGGGTATGAGGATGGTGGGCGTCTAGCTGTGTCATACCTTATGGTATATACAGTGATCCACTCACAGTATAACCAAGCTGCTGATCAGTTTAAGCCTGTTCTCTCTATGGCCCTCACATGAACTATTTGAAAAATGCGGGAACTGTAGGGGCTGTTTAACCCTTTACTGCTGCAGTGAGGTACTTACTGAGGGGACTTACAGAACAGGAGGAGTTGCCCCTCATGCTGCATAATGGACGATTAACCCTCTAAGGGTGGCATGTTGCTAAAAGATGACAATTGTTAATGCAGCCCCCTCTGAATCAGAGTCAGTCTTTGCGAAAACATGCAGAACAGTGGCAATGTCCTCCTAAAATGCCACCGGTCCAGCAGATTGACAGGTGACAAGTAATTTAGTTTGTCTCTAAACATGAAATATGTTTGTCAATGAACTGTGCAAATCTATGTATTTATCCTGATTTAGCCATAGATGATTATAAATGAAATGTATTTTCAATGGACAAAAATATTTCATACTTATAAAGTATATAAATTGTTAGATACGTGGCTACCCTGTCCTTCAAAAATGTAGCCAGTCCTGCAACATTAAAAACTTGCAGGACCAAAAGTTTTCGCAAAGACTGAGAGTAACTAGCTAGGGCTGCATGGATGTATCCAGCCGACCTTTCAGGAGGGTATCAACCCCACACTGAAAAAGTAAACTTGTCTCCAGACTCGTCACAAAATAAATGAGTCAAAAGTTGTGTAACCTATCAGTCTAACTATATATATATATATATATATATATATATATATATATATATATATATATATATATATATGTATATATAAGCGATCTAGGTTAATTATAATACTGTCAGGCTGATCAGTACTGACCAACTCACCTTAGTCTTCTCCATTGAAATGAGCATTAGGCTAAGTCCCTTTGAGTAAGGCATTAGTCAATTGTTGTTTTGCCTCAGTCATTCTTGCATAGCACTAGGCCATGCCTGATCAATGTCCCTATAACTAATCTGGGATAGCCTCTTCAGACGAAGGGCCAGGGCATCATTTAGCTTTTCTGTGTGGAGGGAGACCCTGGATATAAGTTGTGTGTAGAGATGCAGTTATTTGCCTATAGTACTATGTACAGTGTGTGTCATGTTAACACAGCCCTTACCTGCATGGACCGTAATGTAGCTAATTATGACAATACGAGGCACTAATCACTACCGGGTTCTTTACAACAACTTTTTAACCCTCTAAGGTCCTTGGTCGTCATGATGCATGAATGCAGCCCTGGCGAGTAACTCGCAAGTAACTCATGAGTAACTCGCCAGGGCTGCATTCATGCATTATGCCGACCCTATGGGGTGGAGACACTCCTGAAGCGTCAGCATGATGCTCCAATGCAACACCGGTGAGTTACTTGCTGGGGCTGCATTGCTGCATCATGACAACAAGTGTCATCTTTTAGCGGTATCCATCCTTAAAGGATTAACAACTTCAAACTGTCAGTTTCTACTGTCGTGTTCTTCAGACAACAACCATATCAGCATCAGAGTTTCGGGCAGTCCTAAACGTAATAGGGAGCTGATTCAGAGAGAGCTGATTATAAGGAAACTCTACTGTTCTTAAGTTCAAAGCTAATAGAAATAAAATTAAATCATGTTTGTTATGATATTATTTGATGTCATCCCTGTATCCGGTTACAATAAGCACCCAGGCACTTCTAAACTAATTCAGCCATATCACATTCTCAGTCGCTACCCACTGTTATTATTGTATCTTACTTTTGTAAAAAGGCCCGTTATGGCCGCCATTTATTGATTTTATAAAGGAACAATGGATTGGGGGAAGTTTATGTTGTATTGTGACGAGAAGGGAGTTGTAAATAACAAGTTCATAAACTAAGGGTGTGGGATTTAGTTGGGAGATAACAGTAGAATATTCTGATTAGATTTTAATTGGCACATGACGACGCGAGCACCTGGCCCAAAACGTGCACATCACTGTGATCACTGTACACAGTGCAAAAAGCCTCCTCTATTTATCATATGAATTATGAATTATGTGATAACACTTCCACCTATGGGCTTATGTATCAAGAAGTTGTTAGATATTCCTCTTAAAAAGCAATTTCCTAAATGCAATCTATTACTAATGCCTTTTACGTTAGCGGGAGTTTTGTCATTCTTGATTTAAATTTGCTAGGAAATAAGAAAAAGTGAACAAAAATACAAAAGGAAAGCTCCAAAATATATTTAGTGGGACTGATCAACTTTTGTTTGGTCAGCCCACACCCTATTACCCCATCACCATAGGGCAAGATGGTCAAAATTTGCTTATCCTCATTCTTTTGATATTGCTGTAGAATACGGCTAAATACAACTAATAAGGGCATGTGTTTCCTCAGGGGAAACATTAACGAATTAACAATAGCAACAAGAGTAACTGAAATAACACATAGGACTTGCATATCCCCTGTAAGGTGGATTGGGACGATGACTTGCATATTTTATGACCTCTACAGGCCCTCACAATGAGTCCCCATTGTGGAAAAAGAGACAACTGTTGTGTTTATATATGTCTTCACAATGGCCCTATGGGGAGATCCTGATAAAATATTTTCTGTACTATCTCTGTGAAATATCAGAGACGCACAAACAGTAATATTAATCCTATCGGAATGAGGATCCCTCAACAGAGCCTACTTTGTCACAATGTTTACAAAAGCCCTTTGGGAAATAGAGGTAACAATGCCTGATAACTAATCATATGAATCCACATAGTTATACCTACACTTCTCTATAGGGATAAATGTATGAGAAGGAGAGCTGGCATTTTGAGAGTGGAATAGTTATCAAAGAGGCAGACCACAGCATTCACGAGGCCCATTGAGAAAGGTGCGTTTCAGGAAATACTTGAGGGAATTTTAGGGTAGGTAGCTTTTCTGCTTTTTACATATTGAGAGAAGCAGAAATGAGTCGCAAACCATAACTTTGACTCACGACACACTGGAATGACTCACCAATTCGCTGTTGGATATTCCTCTTAAAAGGCCATTTTCTAAATGCAATTCTTGAAAAGGAATCGCTAAAATCTCCAAAATATTGCTAAAAAATCTCAAAAATTGATTTAAAAAAATGCAAGGGTCAACCCCTTCTTGTATCTAGGGCCTTTCTCAGTCAAGAGCTTGACACACATCTCCCAAAACGGACAGAGACATACAGGTCCTATCCCCCGCTGTACAAGGTTCGATATTTATTAGAATTAACCTTGTGGAAAAGATTGAATTGTCACATGTCATTATGACGATTGCTTGACACTCAAATGGCATCTTCTGAACCTCAAACCGATTAAAGTCTGACTTTAAGCAATAGAAGTTTTGCTTGAATACAAACGTTTATGCAGTACTACAACTTAAACACACCTCCCCCCACACAGACAGAGAGACATACAGGTCCAGCTACACTGTTCAGGGGGGACTTCATGAATATTACATGAGTGACAGTTTTTATATTTCAGACTGCAAGGATCCCACCATGTCATATGATAAAAGAAGCAGACCACGGCATCCACTATACTGCATGGATATTGGCACTTCAGGATATTTTGGGACACACTTTAAGGAACTTTGATAAGAGTAGCCTAAATATGAGTTGATTTTCTTGAAATTAAAATGGCATTTATTGAACCCCAAGCCGATTTAAGTATGACTTTAAAGCAATAGAAGGTTTGGTAAAATACCAATGTTTATGCAGTGATACAGCTTAAACACACACCCCTCACACACACAGACATAGGGGTCCAGCTCCTCTGTACAGCGGGAGAGGGGGCTTCTATTATTAGAAATAACCTTGTAGAAAGGGTTAAATACTTGTTTAAAAAACAACCTGGTAGAAAAGGTTGATTTTTTTTAAATAGCCTTGTAGAAAGCGTTGAATATTTATCAAAAATATAACCTTGTAAAGGGGTTGATTTCTCAATAAAATAACCTTGTAGAAAGGAATGAATATGTATTAAAGAAACAGACCACGACACCAACTAGAGCTAAACACACCTCCCCATACGCAGACAGAGACATAGAGGTCCAGTCCCACTGTACAGGGAGGGGGGCTTCATGAATACTAGATGGGTGACAGTTCCTATATCTCACACTGGGAGGCTGTAGAATTATTGAATGTGGGTCAAGACACTACCATGACTCACAGAGACCCCTGGGGGCAGGTGAGCAACTCACGGGGCCGCCTGACGCATGCGCACTGTGTACCTACACTGGGGGCACACAATGGGCGTCTCAGGGGAGGGGGGGGGGTCGGGGGGGGATAGGGCCCCTTAGTGTACCGATAAGAGGTGTCACTGGTCAAGGGGTATAGGCGGCCATATTGTCCCTCATAAGAGCGCCATCTTGTTCCCTTCACATTTTGCTGTAAACTGGGCTAAGCTACTTTGTTTAATGTATTTTATTAAAGTTTACTGTATAGACCTATGCTAAATCCCACTCGGCAATGCCACTCTGAGGTCCTTTTAGAATGGCCATTTTTCATCTTCAAGATCTGGCAATGTTCCACAAATTATGTCCTCTGGATCCAGACATGATGCCAGGTTCACTACTGACAACCAAAAATGCTTGCTGCAGCGCCGTATCAAAAATGCCATTAGCCACAAGAAAACCATTAGCCATTATTTAGAGAAGCCACAAACAGTTTTAAATCTTACAATTTTGGTGAATATTCTGTAGGAAACTTACATAAGTTAATAAAGAAATTCCAGCAAGAAAGTAGTAATTTATGCACACAAAAAAAAGTGGCCTCTGACAAAATCTCTGATTATTTGCCAATACTATCTAAAAGCATCTCCCATACTTTGAAGTAATGCAGCTTATAATGCCTACATCTGTCTCATGGTTTTGGAATAGGCTACAATCCTATAGGTCACCCTCCTCCTCATCCCACCACGGCCACTGGAGGTGAGGGCTACTGGAGGTAAGGGGGGCAGGCCTAACGAGACCGGCCTTATTATACGGCGGCCTATTACAGGCACGGCTAGGCCTGGTGCATTCACACGGATGTAAGGGTGGGGGGGGGGGGCACCATTAGGCTGTAGGCCTCACTGACACTCCGGCCTAAATCCTAAATATACTATAATGTATCTTCAAATAGGTCAGGTCTTAAACCACCCATATCTGAGTACTCCATCCTAAATCACCCTTTAGTATAGCTACCACCATGAGCTATACTTTGAGTCTGTCAGCACAGGAGGCTGATTCAGAACAACTGACGTGGTCGTACGCAAATGATGACGTGACGAAACCTGTTTGACAACCTCCAGTAAAATTTCTTTCACAAGATTTCCCATAGTAATGTATAGGAAATTAATGAAAATGTCACATTTTGCCAGCTACAAATACTCTTGTCAATTGCAAATATTGCAACATTGACGAAAATCGCAATATGACGACTGATGAGTCTGTTCTGAAAGAGCCTCCTGGTGCATTGACACGGCGGTAAGGGTGGGGGGGGGGCACCATTAGGCTGTAGGCCTCACTGACACTCCGGCCTAAATCACCCCTAGCTGAGGGGTCCGCCGCCAGCATGGGCAATGCCTCCTAGAGACAGTGTCAAGGTATGGCTTGCAGTATGGGCATTCTGAAACCCATTCCCCTGAATTATTATAGCTGTTCTATTTTAAAGGCCAAACCCTTGTGGGTTCAGACAGTCATACAACGGCTAATTGGAAATCTGTTCAAATTTGACAGGAACCCAGGTAGATACTCCTTGATATTACATGACCTAACATTATCAATACGATCCTGTGTTTGTTTAACCATTAAAAACGTACCAGCCCTAGGTGTGGTACGCTCGTTGTTGCCCTAGACCAATCAGAAGCCAGCATGTTGGTCAGGTGATACAACAATGGCGGCGATGTAAACAAAGCAGATGACGATGTAGATAACGGAATTAGCGATATAGATCATAAAAGTAACGATGTAGACGACACAAAACACACCAGGAAGGTAAATAGAAGTGTTGTGATCGTGTAATAAAGCTTGTATTGTATGCTAGGGTCACGCATGCCCCGTACCAGCCCTCGGTGCATCTGGTGCATTATAAAGCAATACTATACAATACTGGCTATATATATTCTGTATCTTCAAAAAGGTCAGGTCTTGAATCACCCATACCGAGCACTCCATCCTAAATCACCCATAGTATAGTTAAGGGGACCACCATGAGCTATACATGAGTCTGTCAGCACTGGCCTTAGTGCACCCTGCACTGACATGCCTTTTCGCAGATCGTGTCACATATGGTAAAACTGGAAATCTTTTCACATTTAACCCACTGGGTTTATAGTCATCACTATATGCTCATTACCTTCGGGACAGCTCTTAGATCAGCCATAGCTAAGGGCGCCGCCATCAGCCATATGTGTCACCACATGGGCAATGCCTACGCGGGACAGTGTCAAGGTTACTCTTGTTCCCAAATCCTTCCGAAGGAAGGCTCTGGTAACTGCCAAATGTTGGGATTTTGCTGGGTCTGGGCAACCCCTGCTGGTAGCTTGGAACCAGCGAACAGGAACAGGAAATGGAACCAGAAAGGCTGATGGTAAATCTACCTAAAACTACCATCATACATTCTGGTTCCATTTCCTGTTCCTTTTCGCTTGTTCCAGCCTACCAGCAGGGGTTGCCAAGACCCAGCAAAACCCAAAGTTCAAGGTCATTTGGCTGTCCCCAGAGCCTTCCTTTGGAAGGATGTGGGAACGAGAGTATGTCAAGGTATGCCTTGGGTAATGAGCATTATAGAACCCAGGCCCGGGAATTATTAAAGACTCTGTTCAATAGAATCTATTCTCCCATTGATTTCTTTAAATCAGCTTGCAAGGGATATCAACAACAATTTGTATTTAATTGAAGGTTAACAAGTCGTTGTATATATTTGAAAAAGTGTCGGTTTCTATTCTAGCTATATTATATATGGTAAAACTGGCAATTGTTTCGCATTTGGCTCCTGAAGGTAAATAGCCATCAATAGCTCTTCAGCTTGGACACAGCTCTTACATCACCCGTAGCTAGGGGTGTAGCTTGCAGGGGTAATGTGTCAAAGCTAGGGCAATGCCTTTTGGGGTGATTCCAAGGCCAGGATGAAATAGCTGACGGCAGGCCCCGGAATGAAGAAATATGACAACTTTTTATTGTGCATGACGGGGCAAATTTCGCTTTTTTTTTGAAAAAAACATTTAAGATTAAACATGCTTAAATATTGATATGTGTTGCTCATAGTAATATAGAATACCTTTACTTACTTACTTACTGACTGACTGACTTACTGACTGACTGACTGACTGACTGACTGACTGACTGACTGACTGACTGACTGACTGACTGACTGACTGACTGACTGACTGACTGACTGACTTACTTACTTACTTACTGACTTACTTACTTACTTACTGACTTACTTACTTACTGACTGACTGACTGACTTACTTACTGACTTACTTACTTACTTACTTACTTACTTACTTACTTACTGACTGACTGACTGACTTTCTTACTTACTTACTGACTTACTTACTGCCTTACTTACTTACTGACTTTCTTACTTACTTACTGACTTACTTACTGACTTACTTACTTACTGACTTTCTTACTTACTTACTGACTTACTTACTGCCTTACTGACTTACTGACTCTCTTACTTACTTACAAACAAGCCAGTTGTATGACACCTGGAGGCTCTTTCAGAACAAACTCGTCAGCCGTCATATCCCGTTTTTTTTCAATATTGCAATATTTGCAATTGGCGAGAGTTTTTGTACCCGGCAAAATGTGGTATTTACTATATATTTCAACAGAAATTATCTTGAAACTCTTTTTACTAGTGGTCGCCAAACAGGTTTCGTTGCGTCACCAGCTCCCTACGACCACGTCAGTCGTTCTGAATGAGCCTCCAGGGGTCTGATTCAGAACGACTGACGTGGTCGTAGGGAAATGGTGACGTGACGAGACCTGTCTGACGACCAGTAGTAAAATCTATTTCACAAGATTTCCTATACAAATGTATAGACAATTAATGTAAATAGCACATTCTGCCAGCTACAAATACCCTTGTCAATTGCAAATATTGCAATATTGACGAAAATCGCAATATGACGACTGACGAGTCTGTTCTGAAAGAGCCTCCTGGGGTCTGATTCAGAACGACCGACGTATTGGTCGGTAAAATGAAATCGTCACTAGTGTCATATGTGCAATTGACGAGGGAATCAGACCCCCCTCAGAACAACTGACGCAATAGTAGGCAAATTTTGAGGTGACGAGTAGGGGATTGTGATAAATGTTTCAAATGAAATCCTGTTGAAATCTATACAAAAATAATGCAAATATAATTTATTGACTGCCTAGTCAATTGGAAATATTGCACTTTTGATGAAAATCCAATTATGACGACTGATGAAATCGTTCTGAAAGAGCACCCAGAGCTAACACAGGGGCTCAATTCATAACAATGTACGACAGCTCAGAAAGGCTACGACCACCAAAAAACATGTTTGTAGGGAAAAAAGAGAAAATCGTATTTTTTTACAGGTAGTAGTCAAGGCATCATACAAGGCTGTACAAATATTTTGATATTATTTCACAATGAGATTAGAGAATGACTTTAGAGGCTGTCTCAGCCGTCTGTTGTGCAATGGGCATTTTTCTCCTTACAACCACCATATACATGTATACTGTACAATAGGGCAGATGGGAAATTTGCTACAATTTTCTTTTGAAATGCACCCCTTTTTTTGTATGACAGCATTCTACGATTTTCTTGAGATAAGCTGGTCGTATGAGATAAGCTGGTCTTATGTGTGGTTATTATTCTCCACCATTACAACTGTTCAAGAGGTGTCGTAAGAATAGCATAAAATGACCCCTGGACGATCAGCAATGGTTGTAGCAGTAAAATGACCTTCTGTGTCATAGAAACTTATTAATCGAGCCGCTGGTGTATCAGCTAAAGAAGGCTATGTGGCTATTTGGGTGTGTTGTTGACCCAACCGTGGATAGCGGCTAGTTAGCTAGGAGGGGTACTATATCATAACTCGGGTGCTGCCTATTCAGGACGATTCCCGGCCAAGTGCAGACATGCCTTGAGGTAAGAACAGTGCACAGATAATCTTTAGGCTCCAGAATTTAGTCAGTACTGGCCAACAAATTATCAGTCAACAGTACCTAACCTAGTTAGTCATTTCACCGCTTCCTATTCGACCAACCTAACTTATTTAATGCTGTAAGGGTGGTCAGTACTGACCAAGTCATCTTAGTCTCTTCCTCCATTAGAATGAGTATTGGCCTCACTCTTTTTAAGTAAAGCATCAGTCATATGTTGTTTCGCCTCAGTCATTTTTAAATAGCACTTGATCATACCTGACCCATATCCCTATGACTAACCTAGGATAGCCACTACAGACTAAGGGCTAGCACATTTAGATTACCAGTGCAGACATTGCTTGAGGTAGGAGCAGTGTGTAGAGGTTATGACTGCAGACCATTGCTGTAGGCACACATGCCGGCTCATCGCTCATGTCTGCCGCCTACCGACTTGTAAACACATCTTGTTGGCCGGTCTGGGAATCTAGGTGAGGTGGGTCACACGTGTGTGTTATTCCTCTGGCTTTATATCAGAATAATACAGAACATGTTTGTGGTCATTGAGACTTCAACTGCAACTATGCAAGAATTTTGCAGTATGAAATGTCGATAATTTCGTATTTTTCTTTTTCCCCGCTTCCAGCGCTTTACCGCCTGTTCAATACATATATTACACAGGTAAGAATTTAATCAGCTACACCCTTTCAGGGCCCCATATACAAGTGCTCTTCCCTTTGTCTTCATGAATGCAGCTCTGGTGAGCAGACTGTATAGGGCTGCAGGTAAGTATCATTCAGACCCTTCGAGAGTGTTTGCATCGGCATGATGTTGAAATGCAGCACTGGTGCTTACCATGTTCGATGGTTGAGGCTCTTCCCGTGTACCTACCAACGTCTTGCTATATCCACCAATATTATTCAGCATTGAATATTAGTCAGACGGTTCAGGCGGACAAAGTTCAACTGCCGTAAATTCTTGGGTATAAGCCTTGGGTATAGGCCACACCCTTAACTTTGGAGAGTCCTATAAGCCTAACATGGGCTCTGATTATGGTGATTTTGGTACTGTAGTATACATCTGAAAACTCGCGTATAAGCCGCACCCTGACACTAGGCTGATTCTATGAGCCGTACTAGCAATCTGAGCTGCGCACTAGCAGTGGCTTCTATGCGAGAATTTACGCTATTTAGCATTGAATATTTATCAAAAGTGACAAGCCTTGTATAAGCCGCACCCTGATACTAGGCTGATTCTATAAGCCGTACTAGCGATCTGACTTGTGTACTAGCGGTGGCTTCTATGCGAGAATCTACAGTATTTAGCATTGAATATTCATCAAAAGTGACAAGCTGACAGCGTTCAACTCCCCGCTCCGTGCTACACACTACATGGAGTATGTCAGTAATCTGATCCCCCCTCACCGATGTCTTTCATTACCATGGTAACCTAATTAAATCTCACAACATGAAACATGTCCCCTCCCCCCTCAGGCTGTCGCCTCTAATTAACACTGTAACGGCTGCC
Source organism: Harmothoe impar (assembly GCA_947462335.1). Classification (NCBI taxonomy): domain Eukaryota; kingdom Metazoa; phylum Annelida; class Polychaeta; order Phyllodocida; family Polynoidae; genus Harmothoe; species Harmothoe impar. The sequence goes on from OX381710.1 coordinate 3,271,685, forward strand.
GGGGACTTTAACGATACCCCTGTTCAGTTGAAATTGGCTTTTTCTGACATCTTAAAATTAGCTAACGTTGAACAGTTGATATACACTATTGTGTTGGGGTCAATACTTTAATGGGTTATGCCCTTTAGTCATGTCTCAACGTCATTGGGTTGGCATTATGCTTGAATGCAGCCCTGGCGAGATAATCAAGGACATGATGCATCAGTGCATTATTCCATCCTTAAAGAGTTTCTGAGCTATGCCTTTTGTTCATGTTCATGTCATCAACAGTCATGATGCATGAATGCAGCCCTGGCGAGTTACTCGCCCGGGCTGCATTCATGCATCATGCCAACTCTATAAGGTTGATGCAAACCATAAAGGTCGTCATGATGGATAAATGCAGCACTGGAGAGTTACTCGCCAGGGCTGCATTCATGCATCATAAAGACAAAACTGATATTGAATAATTACACAGTCCTCAAAGGGTTAAGGAACCACAACCAGGCCTTACCATCCCCTACTACAGTGGCCCAGAAGGGCCAAATGGATAGAAAAGTGAAAAATTCACCTTTTTTCTCGCCATTTCTGCCAACTTCCCGAAAATCACATTTTCGGAAATCTGACCAATGCTAAAAGATACCTGTCACAACCTGTCGACAGATTGATAGCGTGACACTGAAAGTGGAAACCTCAAACCTCAAACCACTTTTCACTTTTTGGATTTCACTTTTTGATTTTCACTTTTCACTTTTTGATTTTCACTTTTCACTTTTTGATTTTCACTTTTCACTTTTTGATTTTCACTTTTCACTTTTCACTTTTCTATCCATTTGGCCCCTCTGCCCACTGTACCCTACAATACATCCAGCCTCCTGCACTCTACCTCGTAACCTACCCCCCTGTTCTGTCTGCCACTTGAATCTCTGCCCTAATGTTCCCTCTATTTAGAGAATAGAAAATGATGTTCTTCACGTCGAGACTGTCTGTTGGCCTATAACGCACAATGGTGTCGAGCCTTCATAAGGCTTGGGACGTGATGTGAAGAAGGAGTATTCTATTGTCTTTATAAAACTGTGCTGGAGTAACTAACGTAATGTCCGTCTGTAACTAACACAATGATTGTAGCTGATGTAATGTGAAAGCTACAAACAGGCCATTGACCTAGTTACAGCTAGTGCTCATTGTGCACTGTTAATCTACAATGAACGGCACGTGCCCTCTCTAGAGCTATATCGCACGGCCAACCGTTTTATAAATCTATATAATAAATGAATAGATCGTAAACATCACTCATTTTGTTCAAATACCCTGCATTTCAATATTGTGATATTGACATTAAAGGTAGTCATTATAGTGTGTTATGTTGAGAGGTAGTTGAACCCCTGCTCCAATTCTATCTCTCTATATGAGCAATGAAAAGTTTTTAACCTTCAATATTTTGGTTAACATTTCTGATATTCTCATAATGCAAGACTTGTTATTCATAAAAGGCTGAGTTGTTATTGTGAAGTTGACATTCAGGATGATGCTAGTGTCAATGTGCAGGCATACAGCCCAGTGTTTATTGAAAATCAATTGGAAACACGATGTAAAAAGATATAGCTTTTTATTTCCCAATTTTGGTCAATTTCATTTCCCAGCGTTGGTCAATGGGTGCAATATAACTGTGCACGACTTTGTTCAATCTATTAAGAATACACTGTAAAAGACCAAAGCCAAGCACTGTTAGATCTGAATGTCCCCCACCCCCTAATTGATATGTATCTAAACTCTTTGAAATATGTATCGGTAAATTTTAGAATTTGGGGAAAATCGGATATAGCCATTTTAAAGATAAGCCAGAGATATTGAACTATATATTGAAGATCATAAGCCTGATGCAGAGATATCGATGAGCTAGCAGCGTCATGTCATGTTCGGAGAGTGTAACCTCCCTCTCCCCTATCCCAACACCTTGAGCCGCTACCACTGTTACAAGGATCCTTAACCCTTTGAGGACCACAGAGTGTTTTAATGTGCTATGCCATTCGTCATCATGGTACATGAGTGCAGCCCTGGTAAGTAACTCGCGAGTGCTGCATTCATACATCATGTCGACCTCTACGAGGGAAGATGCTCCCCTAAAGTATTAATGCAGTCCTTGTGAGTCACTGAAAATGGCTGCATTCATGCATCTCGACGACAAAGGGCACAGCACATTAAAGCACTATGCAGCCCTTAACTCTTTAAAGACAGCATGTCCCTAAGAGATGGCATTTCTCGTTATTATGTAGTGATGCAGCCCTGGCGGGTCACCCACCAGTGCTGCTTTCAAGCATCATGCCGACCCTTCAAGAGTGTCTCAACCCCATAGAGTCATCATGATGCTTGAATGCAGCACTGGCAAGTTACTCACCAGCCCTGCATTTATGCATCATGACAACCAAGGGTATGATGCACTAATGCATTATACCATCCTCAAAGGGTTAAGCAGGGTGTCCTTAAGGAAAGGTCAATACCCGGTAACAGCGGCACCCAATACTAATACTACATCCCTACAGTCCACACAGCTACAGCAGCCCGGCACCCCGCCTACAGATAAGCCTATCCCGGCCCCTGTACCACCAGCTTAGGGAGCAGCTGGTTTCTGTGCTAGAGGTTTAACCCTCTAAGGGCTGCAGAGTGCTTTAATGTACTTCACCCTTAGTCGTAATGATGATGCATGAATGCAGCCTTGGCGAGTGACTGGCCAGTGCTGCATTCAAGCATCATGCTGACCTTACGGGCTTTATACAATCCTAAAGGGTTGGCATGATGCACCAATGCAGCACTTAGTTACTCACCAGGGCTGCATTCATGCATTATGACGACATTACAAGCACAATGCCCCCTTTAAAGGTGTAGGGCTGGCAGGGATGGCTTCCCTCATGTTCCTATAGTAAAAGGTCAGTAGAGCCGCAGACGGGCGCGGGTCCTTCCTATGCATTGTCTCACCATGCCCTTACCATGTAGACAAATGCCAACGCCCATTTATACCGTCGCTGTCGTATTTCACTTGTATGGGGGCTGGGGCCAAATCCCACAAAGCCCAAGCCCATAATAGTATCAGAGATGGTTGCAATGTTGTTGGCATTGTTTATATATTTATTTGAAGCTATTACATGAATAGAGAAATACCAATGCCCATTTATACCATGTCTGTTGTATTTCATGATTGGGGGCTAGTAGTATAGTATGTATCGGAACGGGACTATAGTTAAGTACTGTTTATTACTCAATCGACATGCAGCCAATCAGAGGCCTCCATTTGGTCACGTGACCGGAAGTGACCTACTTAGGGGATTAGTGGTGCATTCTGGGTAACCCTGCAGCCAATCAGAGGCCACCATTTGGTCACGTGACCGGAAGTGACCTACTTAGGGGATTAGTGGTGCATTCTGGGTAACCTACTGACCTACTTAGGGGACCGGAAGTGACGTCATATGACCTAATTTAGGATCACGTGACCGGAAGTGACCTGATGAGTCACGTGAGCGGAAGTGACGTCACATGACCTAATGGCCGACTGGAAGTGAGTGACCTCATTGAGGATCACGTGACCGGAAGTGACTTGATTGATCACGTGAGCGGAAGAAGAAGTTTTTTGTTTAGGAAGTGAGGGTCTTTAGGATCACGTGACTGGAAGCGACGTCGTCACATGAGTGACGCTTTAAGAGACTGCGCGACTTACTAGTAAAAGAAGACGTATGAAAATAAAAACACAACAATATTTTATTTTATTTTTTTTATTTATTTTTTTTTCAATCTTGATAAACACTCTATTTTTGAAAAGATGCACACGCTTATTTTTTTTTTTTTCATATCTCTAAAGGACTCGTTGTCACACCGTCAGAATGCACGCGACGCTTATAATACAAGTAGCGCACGCCTTCTTTCTCTATGGTGTAGGTGACCATTTTGTTTCGCACCACTTTGAAGTTTCTATTTACAGCAATGAGAGTTTTTCGTTGGCGAAGAACATCCAAGAAGTCGTCTGGTTCCTGAGGGTTTTGTTTCTTCTGTACGCCTTTTGCACTCCATTTTTTGGATTTTCTTTCACCGGTGTCGCTGACTCGATCGTAGCAAATGTAAGTCTTAGGGTTGAGACTTAGGATCCCGTCACCTTCCCACTCCGCTTTCATAAGCCCCGAAGTTCTCAGATCGTGAAGGTACCGTCTCTCACAACATCCGCCGGGCGGCGGACACCATTCTCGCACTCTTTCCGTTTTTGTCTTCACGAAAAGCTCTAAGTGATCGTCGCATACCGCTGTCGGAAGCCACTTTCGTTTCTCTCTGAAGTACGTCTCTCTCAGGCGAGGTTTGACTAGGTCATCCAACGTGTCACCGCTGAGAGCCATGTAAAGACTGTCGGTGTCCATTTGACAAAGGGCATAATCGCGCCGATCGACGAATCTATCCAAGAAGTCGTATGTGAACTCTAACATTTTCAACTTCGCGTACTGGTATACCATGAACCCTATTTGAATAGGGAGGTTGTTGTTGACTGTTTTCGGTTGTAGTTCGACTTCAAACAGATCGGAACTCAACTCGGACGCCTTTTTGAAGCGCCACGAATTGGCCAATAGTTCGAACTTCCGACTGTCAGTGTATCTCACCGCCGTGTGTTTTTCTTTGTTGCAGATTGTTTTACCGTACGTAGCGTTTCCCATTAACTTGTAACAGTCTGACAGAATTTTCTCGTTCTCGTTCACGTCGCCACGTCTTCGCGCCGCCGTTACTTCGTCCGCGAAACCGGCAAAGGAGCGTTTAGGTAGGTATTCTACCACCAGCTGCACTTTGGTGACTATCAAACCGTGCTCTAAATACCACTTGAGAAGCGGCGTTCCCAAGAGAATATTTTTTCCGTGGTAACTCCCTATCAGACATCTCTGAGGCGTGTTCAACAGCTTTTCTTCCTGCGCAAAGTCTGACATGTGAGGTCCTATGTCCGATTTTGAAACGGTCGCGTTCTTGAAAACGGGGGTCATTTCTTCGAAGTAGTCTCGTAGGTGAGGCGGCGTAGTGATGTCCACTTGAACTAAACCGAACATTTTCTCCTCTTTCACAGCGGAAAGGATGTCGCTCTCGCTCATCGCGTTTCGAGACACTTTCAAAGCGTCAACCTTCCAGCGTTGTTGGGAGGCCTTGACCCGCTCATCTCGACGCTTCATCTCTCGCCATTCGCACTCCCACACGACGACCAGCTTGTGACCTAGCGCTTTCAAGTAAGCGCTTACTCTGGTCGTTCTGTCGCGTCTCTCCTCTCTCAGTGAAGCGCACTGATATCGGTGCGACGGTATGCACTCGTGAGCGTGGAACCAACACCCGTGAAACTGGAAAACCGTATTAGAGGCCGCGTGAAACCCGTCCACGCGAATTCTCCGACAGCCTACAACCATCTCGCCGCCGTTCAAAGCGTGGCGCAGTTTCACGTCGCGGTCGTGCTCTACGAAGCGTAACCACTCCAAAGCGCTGTGAGAGTTTCTTTGCCTAATTTCGGGCTTGAACTCGGTCTCGGGCCGTCTCACCGCGTAATAGCCCGTGCAGTGCGCTTCGCTCATGCAGCGCAAGTACAGAGAGTTAGCGTCTAGTCCTAGGATGTGTTGGCACGGTCTCGCTTCTTCGCCGTACTTGTGCTCCCTTATCCGCGTGGTGCCCTTCTCGTGAAATCTATGGAAGATGATGGAAGGACCGCCGACTAGATTTTCTTTGATCAGAGCGTGGAGGACGGCGTCGAACTGGGGGAACGTTGTGAACGCGTCTTCTAGGTTTTGGAAGAGGAACCGTAAAGTCAAACCGGCGAGAGAAACTCCGTCTTTCAACATGTCAATGCCGCGATCTTGGAAAAATTTAGCGTGATTTTTCAGAGCTTCTATGAAAGGTTTGACGTCTTTGTTGTTGTAGTGGATCAAGTAGTCTTCCATAGTTTGCATCTTCTCGTCTGACCAAACTTTCTGACATGCGGCGTAGTCGGATTCGGACATTTTGACGCCCGTCAGCTCGCTGTCGAAAGCCGATCTCGGTGGCAGCGTTCTGTTTGCCAGTTTCCTGGTAGACGTCATCCATTCGTAAGGAAAGTGACCTTTCTCTTCGTTCCTGGTGAAAGCTCGCAAATAGGTCGCGTAGTTGTAACCGGGTGCCAAATAGTTGACTACGTCCAAGAAAACCGTGTGCTGTGTGTAAACCGCCAAGTATTGTTGTTGTTGACGCTGTTTATGACGCTGAATTCTTGGTTTCTTCGGTCTCCGGAGGCGAAGAACGAGTGAAGGCGTATTTTGATCAGGTTCAAGTCGTAACGCCCCGAGTTGAAGCCCACGACTGGAGCTTGACGGATGTATCTCAGAAGACGCTTCTTCAGTTGAACTAACGGGTGTCTGGTCTGAGCCGCAGCGAAGCCGCCTGGAGAAGGGGTGAACGTCGCCTCCTCCAGCAGGAGAGCTTCACCTATCGCCGCATCTAACTTCGCTAAGGTCGGTCGGTAAAGTTCTAGCACAGCTTCCCCGATGACTTTGGCGTTCTCGTTTATGTGATTTAAAACTCGGTCCAACAAGGGGTCGGAATCTGCGTCGGATTCTCTGACGAAGCAGACGGGCCCCTCCCACCCCGGAAAGTCGGATGCGACGCTAGCCGACAAAGGGACGTGATCCCACAGCAGGGACACGTGTTCCGTCGACGGTTCTTTGCACGGTCTGAAGAAAGCCTCGAAATCGAAGGCGATCTTGTAAGGGTAGATTCCGGAATGTCCGTCGGGGGGAAAAATGGAGAAGTCTGCTAGCGCTTCGAAAATCGTTCTCGAATTTTGGTAGATGCCACCTACGTAGCGCAACTTGACTTGTCGGCAAGAGGAAAGCTGGTTCCTGTGTCTCTTCAGCAAGAACTCGGTGGTGAACGCCGCCTTACACTTGCAACATTCGTATATGCCCGCGTACGCGTTGAAGTCCGTGACGAGAGAGACGTGCAAACCGCCTTTCGCCGTCAGGTGTAGGTTGACTTTACCTCGGGCGGCCAGAGTTCTGGAAGGCGGTCTGATCAGAGTAACGCGTCTTCTCAACTTCCGCCCCGGCACTTGACGCGACGCGGTGTAAACCGCTATCTGTACGTCAAACAAGTTCTCTAACGCGGGTAAGTCGCGGATGTTCAGACCCGGAAAGGATTCAGGTGTGGCAGCGGGACAGAACTGACGTAACAAATCTGAAGCGCACTTGCTGGTGTTGTATAAGTGAAAGGAAATGCAGCGGAAGATGCAGAGGTTGTCCTTGTTGGGAAAATCTAACACGCCGCTTCTCTTTCCAACTCGACCGGCCTGAGTGATCCTACCGCCTATGGGGAATTCCCCCGGTCCCATGTAAACGCAAATGTTCAAATTGGTAGGAAAAAGAACGTGCCACTTGGTGTCAGCGTCGCAAAGTTTCCGTACTTCCTCGCAAGCGACGGTGTTTTCCATCTTTGAGAGGAGCTCTTCCAAAGTTTCTGAATTAGTTATAGTAGGGAGCGGTTGTATGAGAGTTGCGTTGTTCTGGGAGGCGTGAAAGTAGCGCAGTTTGCTCTTGTCTTCTCTGTGTTGTAAGAGTAAGCCTACCGAGAAACCCACTTTGTATCTGAATCTTTGTGTCAAGTGAATGCGACGCATAGTATCTACAGCGTCACTCAACTCGCCGGTTGGTAGCCTGAAGTTTGTTACACTCACGCGAGTCCCGTGCATCCTGACGCCCGTTTGTATCGCAGGCCAATTCGCCGTGAACGTTTCCTCCCCGTTCGGTACAGCACATATGCGCGGAGGGACGGTCACCCCGTCCAGAGATTCGCGTCGACAGGCGATCTTTCGGCAATCGCCTTCGCCGCATAGAGGGCAAAACTTAGGTACTACTCTACAATTTTCTACGTGTCTCTCGTGGTTGTACGGTCTTTTAAACATTTTGAAACACTTTTCGCATACGTACTGTGTCATGTTTTTTTTTCACTCAGTTACCAACTACTTAGCCGTCTAACTATCTATCTATCTATCAATCTATCTGTCTATCTATCTATCTATTTATCTTTCTGTCTGCTGTCTGTGTATCCGTCTGTCTGTCTCATACAGCGTACGTCAAACGCTGTGTGTGTGTGTGTGTGTGTGTGTGTGTGCGCGCGTGAGCGTTGAGCGTCTCTCATTCCGAATCTATGCCGAGATATTTCAGAATGATCTCTGTTTTGTCATCCAACTCTTTGAGCGCTCTGGCGGACAGCGTCACTCCCTGCTGTGTGGGTTTTTTGTCAGGACCTTCGTACTTGCGCACGTGGACGAGGTTCTTACCGCTGTAGTAGCTCACAGCTGCGTACACTTCGCCCTCCTCATCCAGCACTGCGAACCAGGGGGTGTGATTAGGTTTTCCTTGCGCGGCCGCTGTGTCGCGTATGCGCACCACTGCGCGGATATCGGCGATGCGTGCTATTAGCTCGCGCAGCGCGTCGGCCGTGAAGTGCACTCGCTTGCTTCTGGTCAGAGACGCCTCTTTCACCTGGCCGTCTTTTGTGTAGCGCGGCCTCCTAGACAGTCTAGCCACGTCCTCCCAGATCTCCAGCGTCAAAGCTCCGTCTAAGCAGAACTCTAACCCGAGAAGACGGGAGAAGGTTTTCTCTGCTTCTTCTCGTCCATCTCGTTCTTTTTCTTGTATTTTTCTCTTCTTACTAGGCCTTGTTGTTCTGGAACTCACCTTAGAACGTTTCACACCCGCAGGATGAGTAACACCATCAGCGTGAGCTGAATCAGCAGCAGAACCGATAGCAGGAGCAGCGTCAGCGCTGGTGGTATCCGAGGCCTCGTTGTTGGAACAGCGCAGCCACACGCCGTCGGTGCTGAGTGTAGCGGTAGAAGATGAAGCGCCGCCGCCCTCGTAAGGTGGCGGTGAGGGCAGTCGCCACGGACCGAACGGGACGCTACTAGTGGAGGAAGTGAGGTCGAAAGGTCGAAGAGGGAAGCCGAAAAACGTACCGCCCACCCCTTTCCCTTCGGGTTGTTCGTACGCCTCGTCGTCAGCGTCGTTCTCTGTCTCACCCTGTTGCTGCTGCTCCTCCTCCTCCTCCTCTTCTTCTCGGTTTAGGGGCTGAGTGTCCGAATAGCTGTCACTCTCAGCGCGAGCGGCGTCGAGGGCGTCGGTCGATGTAGTGGTGGAGGAGAGGGGCTGTGCAACGTGCGGCAGGTCATCAAAGTCATCAACAGTAGTGGGGAGGTAAAAACCCGGTTGCCAGTACTGCGCTGTGCCAGGAGCGTTGTCGTCAGTAGTAGTAGCGGTAGCAGCAGGTGCAGCAGAAGCAGCAGCAGCAGCAGCAGCAGCAGCAGCAGCAGCAGCAGCAGCAGCAGACGCAACAGTAGCAGGCGCAGCAGCCTCAGCAGGCGCAGCAGTAGCAGGCGCAGCGGTAGCAGGTGCAGCAGCAGCAGCAGCAGCCGCAGCAGGCGGGGCGGCAGTAGCAGCGGCAGCGCGCTTAGCAGCAACGTGTACCGTCGCGAGTGTAACAACGTCGCTAGCACGACGACTACTACCAGTAGTACTACTACTACTACTACTACTACTACTAGTACTACTACTGCTACTACTACTGCTACTACTACTACTACTGCCGCGAGCGCTCGCTACAGCGGGAGGGTGATAAGACCAAGCGGCTGCGGCGGTAGTCTCATTTTCAGTAGCAAGAGGAGGCACTGACGCTAAACGAGCGCTGTTCCGCGTAGTCTTCTTGTTCTTGGACGGCGCTAGGTGTTGTCTTTTGCTCATGGTGGTGACTGTAGAGAGCAGCAAAAGAATGAGTGAGTGAATGGAGGTTTCCAGACCCCCTTATATACGCCTTCTCGCTTCTAGAGCTAAGCTACTTACTGACCCTGTTCAGCTGCCGCCGGCTGGCCGGCGGCCATTCACAAAGAGAAAACAAAAGACATAAGGCATGACGTTTTCAGCTGGATCCCTTTCCCCCCTTTTGAGAGATCGACTGTCATGAGCTAAGCCGCTTACCACCCTGTTCAGCAATTCAACGCGCATTAGCTGTATAAAGGATTAACCGGTTGCTGCCGTCGACTGACCGGCGGCCATTCAAAAAGACATAAGGTATGACGTTTTCAGCTGGATCCCTTTCCCCTCTTTTTTTTTGAGGGATCCACTGTCATGAGCTAAGCCACTTACCACCCTGTTCAGCCATTCAGCACGCGTTAGCTGTATAAAGGATTAACGGTGATGAGCTTAGAGTGTGTATACAAAAAAAAACTACAGGAGGCGTGTGGCGTGAAGCAGGACCCCCCTAAGACGAACGTGTCTGTCTGTGAGTAGAGGCGTGTGCATGTGGTGAGCGACTTAAGTGTAAGACAAAAAAAAAATCACCACCTCCTGCCGTGGTGAGTAGACGGGGCCGGCCAGGCGGCGGCCGGCTAGTTCAATAGGGAGGGGTGACAGCTGACTAAGGCTGTGCATGAAAAAAATCCGATTTTCACCTGACCTCTGACGTTTGTTACAATGAATGTCAGAGGGAGGGAGACGTCCTCAGGTAGGGGGTAGGAGGTAAGGCTATGGATGAGGAAGAAACACCGTTTTCAGCTGGTCTCCACGGATAGCGATGACACACCCCTCGTCATCTAAGCTCTTAAGGAGCGGAGCGGTTGAAAAAGCGTCATGCGGACAGGTCGCTACACAGCTGGAGTGCTGTTGGAAATGGGATTAAACTCCCTCTGTATAAAAAGCTCTGATTTCTGTTGGAAAAAAACCATATCGCCTCTGACCACAGTAACGTCTACTACCACCACCGCCGCCACCACCGCCGCCGCCGCCGCCGCCACCGCCGCCGCCGCCGCCGCCGCCACCGCCAAGACGAGACGAGATGGCTCAAGCTATTCCACTTTCAAGCTCTTCTTCACCGCCTTGTCCACCTGAAAAAAAGTTAATGCAGCTTGACGACGTGAGACGCGCGAGGCAGACCGATGGGGAGAACAGAGAGGTAGGACAGCGGCGGTTAGCCTATAGCGACGCCTTGCTTCGTCAACTAGGTAAAGAGTTGAGCGGCTGTTGGAGAGAGTTGGGCAGTAGCTTAAAAGTTACCGCCGCCCGTATGGATGCTCTAGTAGAGCGCAGTGTCAAGACACCGGAGGAGCTGTGTACGGCGATGTTCCGAGTCTGGTGGGGTGAAACCCTGCATCGTCATAGATGGGGAGAGCTCGGTCGCGTCTTCACCCGCATTAGACGCGTGGAACTGTTGGCTCAGTGGATGTCCCTTCTCCACAGACAGGGGTTGGATTTCGAAAACCCCGACTCGCGCGCGATGCATAAGCACTTGGGCACCCTCTGCAGACGTCTAGGTAGCAGGTGGAAAGAGGTGGGGGACCATCTAAAATTGTCGCCTGAGAGGTTAGATAAGATCGCTGAAGAATGCGAATACGGAGGAAGTCCCGCTGAGTGGGCCTTCCGAGTGTTGAAAATGTGGCAAGATGAAGCTGACGGTGCCGGCGGTACACCTTTTGAACTCCTTCGAGTGTTGACTGAGGACATGGGAAAGTTTGACCTCGGCATCGCGATATTACTTGACTTTATCAAGCAAGAAACAACGAGAACGACGGACATGTGAATTGTTGTGTTTTTATTTTCATACGTCTTCTTTATTAGTAAGTAAAAAAAAAAATATCATAACAATTAAGACGCGCGCCCTCTTAAAGTGTCACTTCCTCCAGTCGCAGCTGATCGCCTCATCGAAGCACGTGATAAACAAAAAAAAACGAAGAGACACGCTTCTTCCTCTCGAGAGGAAGAAGCGTGTCTCTCGATTGAAATCTTTTTCTTTTCTTTTTTTCTTAAAAGAGACAAACGCCCCTTAGAGTGCCCCCCCACCCCCCTAGAGTGCCCCCCTCCCCCCTCCCCCCCTCCCCCCCCCCCCACCACTCGCCCCATGCATCCTAAAAGCGCCCCCCTCCCCATGCATCTTAAAGGGGCCCCCCTCCCCTTAAAATAAGAGACTCGCCTCCTTCTCCTCCTCCTCCTCCTCCTCCTCCTCCAAAAAAAAAGATATCACATTTTAAAGCGCGTGACCCCTTAAAGACGCTCATCTCTTCATTAAGTCGCGTGACGTCACTTCTTCTTCTTCTTCTTCCGGTCACGTGATCAATCAGGTCACTTCCGGTCACGTGATCCTCAATCAGGTCACTCACTTCCGGTTGGCCATTAGGTCATGTGACGTCACTTCCGGTCACGTGACTCATCAGGTCACTTCCGGTCACGTGATCCTAAAGTAGGTCACTTCCGGTCCCCTAAGTAGGTCATATGACGTCACTTCCGGTCCATAAGTAGGTCATATGACCTCACTTCCGGTCACGTGACCAAATGGCGGCCTCTGATTGGCTAACTAGGTCACGTGACCTCACCACTAATCCCCTAAGTAGGTCACTTCCGGTCACGTGACCAAATGGAGGCCTCTGATTGGCTGCAGGTCGATTGAGTAATAAACAGTACTTAACTATAGTCCCGTTCCGATACATACTATACTACTGGGGCTCAATGTGTTTATGTCTTTTATTTGAAAAAATGTAATGAAGTAAAAGACAATATTTTCTTAGCCCATTGAATATGGCCACAATGTAGTCAATGGGGGGCATTGTATACAATGCTTCAATTACTTGAGCATACTAAATACTGTATTTCAAATAAATTGATAGACAAATGCCAATGCCCATTTATACCGTCTCTGTTGTATTTCATGATTGGGGGCTGGGGCCACATCCCAAGAAGCCGCAGGCTGAGTGGGATAGATGCCCAAGCCCCCACGAGTGAAATACATCAGAGCAGTATCAATGTGTTTATGTATTTTATTTGAAACAATTTCATGAAGTAAAAGACAACATTTTCTTAGCCCATTGAATATGGGCGCAATGTAGTCAATGGGGGCATTGTATACGGTGCTTCAAGTACTTGAGCATTGTAAATACTGTATTTCAAATAAATAAATACTAACACCACATGCTCTATGGATATCACATTGATTTATCAATCTTTTGAATAATCCCCCACAACCCCAGCCGTGGATGATTGTGCACATGCCGACCCACCCGATATCGCACCAGATTATTCAAATGTTATTCATATTCAAACCGGGATGCAATCCCTACAGGATCATATTAGCCATAGTTATCCCGTTCCATCTGCATAACAATACCCAGCCCATTATTTCTTGTCTCAGCAATTAATTTCTGACTTTTGATCACCATGAACAGTTATGTTGCATACACTTATAATTATCAATACTTTAAGGACAGCATAATGCATCAATGCCCTTGGTCGTCAGGATGCATCAATGCAGCCGTGGCGAGTAACTCACCAGTGCTGCATTCAAGCATCATGCCAACCTTATGAGGTGGAGAGACTCTCGGAGGGTCGGGATGATGCACTAATGCAAAACTGGTGTGTTACTTGCAACATGTGGCTTGCCATCCTTAAAGGTTTATTAATAGTGGGTACTGTCCTGAGGATTCATTTAGAGCTGTATACAATAGATGCCCCATTAGGCAAAGCATCTCATGACAAAAAAAGATGTTATGAATAAAACAGAATGTTCTAGTTGGTGCCTTATACTAATAGAGACTATATGTATACATAGGAGATTAATCACTGCAGATGGTTAAGATGAATCTTCTAAGGATAAACCCAACTCTTGTTTTGCCCAGTCATGCCAGCATTATGTTTGGATACACTATGCGCATTATTAGTCATGATGTATGGATGCAGCACAGCGAGTAACTCACCTGCGAGAATGGAAAATGCTGACTCATCAGTCCATCAGGACCAAAGATGAAGATAAAACCATCCTTAAAGGGACAGACTTAAATGGAGGAAAAGGCCCAGTATGACACAAAATAGAGCTTAGTAGTTGGCATTGGTGAGTATCCTAGAGGAGAATGCATATGATATACTGCATCATGACCACAAATGGCCATGAATCCATCCTTAAAGGGTCGGATCTGGATGAAAGGCACTAATATAAGGTTAAATAGAGCCGCCAGAGAAAGCCCCTGCTTCAATAAAACATCAGCATTGCCGGTTTAGGGTACGACCTATTTAATATTAATCACAGCACAGTGACAGCTGAGGCACGGTTAACTATGTAAGGGCTGCATAATGCTTAACTGCATCGTGTCTTTGTCATCATGATGAATGAATGCAGCCCTGATTAGTAACTCACCAGTGCTGCATTCATATATCAACCCTTCATACACTCCCGAAAGGTCGTCATGATGCGTTGATGCAGCACTCACGAGTTACTCATGCATTATTACGACAACCAACGGCAAAGCACATTTACTCACTTTGCGGCCCTTGAGTAGGTGTAAGGATAGAAGATGACAGGGAAAGGGGGGGGGGTGGCTACAATTTAACGGCACGTTGCTAAAAGATGACATTTGTTGGCATAATGTGCAAATGTAGCCCCAACGAGTAACTCGCAGGTGCTGCATTGGTGCATCATCTCGACCCTTCTGGAGTGTCTAAAACCTGTAGGGTTGGCATGATGCTTGAATGCAGCACTGGCGAGTTACTCACCAGGGCTGCATTCAAGCATCACCCCGACCGAGATCATGATGTATTAAAGCATCATGCCATCCTTGAAGGGCTACCTTACGGCAGATGTGGGGAGTAGACAAGCACCTGGTGTACAAGCACCTGTCACACAGAAGGCACTATAGACCCATGCACCAAGAAAGGGTGACTTTTTCTTAATAAAGTTGTTTTTACGTTGGTTTAAGTAGAATCCTCATAACATTGTCTGTAATGGCTGTGTGTGCAAACATCTCATATCAGAGGATTCCTAGGACGATTATCTTTTTAATATTACATATCATGATGCAGTATTTTGTGGTTATATTTATGTACTTGTCGGTCACACTTCAGAAATGTTCAAAAACTTTATGAACAACTTTTCAGAAAAGTCACCCTTTCTTGCTGCATTGGTCTATAGCTACTGAATTATAGAAGCATATGCTGCCGGGAGGAGCACATGTGTGAAGGATTTAAACCTTTAAGGACGGCATGATTCCTTAATACATAATGCACTTGGTCATCACAATGCATGAATGTAGGCCTGGCGAGTTACTCGCCAATGCTGCATTCAAGAATCATGCCGACCCTACGGGGTCAGACACTCCTGGATGGTCGGCACCAATGCAGCCCCAGCGAGTTACTCGCTGGGGCTGCATTGGTGCATCATGAAGACAAATGTCATCTTTTAGCGACATCCGTCCTTAAAGGGTTAAAGAGCACAGTTACAACCCTTTGCAGTGGAATAATATTCAATCCATGTGCTGCTACTGCAGATGTAGCATTACGTTTAAGATGGGATTTCATTTATTTAAACTGTATCATGAATGGGGCTA
The DNA here is from genome assembly GCA_947462335.1 of Harmothoe impar. Taxonomy (NCBI): domain Eukaryota; kingdom Metazoa; phylum Annelida; class Polychaeta; order Phyllodocida; family Polynoidae; genus Harmothoe; species Harmothoe impar. The sequence goes on from OX381710.1 coordinate 3,287,055, forward strand.
CACTTGGGAATTGTGTTCATATTCATATCAATTATATGATGTTGAATACACCCAGCCTGTGTAGTCAGCTGGGGGGAGTCAGTGTCATATAGTATATATATATATATAGACAAAGGTGCACGAGTAGAGTTCCTCAGTGGGAAACTCTGTGAGGGTTCCTTTGTGTTTATTTCATGGATTTTAATAACATTTGTCAAAATTCCACTTAATTGCTCTGAAAAAGCTAATTTGTAGTGGTTACATCAACAATTTTGATGATTTGACAGGCCGTGAAATACGGGCAAGGGTTATTTAATGGTGGGGGTTGAATACGACCTTCCTTGTTTAAGTCAATGGGGGTGCCGTATTCACCATGAAAATAAAATGTCTTTCATAGTCCAGAGCAATGGATGGGTTAAAAGAAAACACCAACTAATTTTATGATGGCTTCAATCTCTGGTCTTGGTAGTAATTAACACTATTCTGACTCATTTAGTGAAGGATGCGGTGTTAGAGGTGAGCACAGCAGATTTATAAAAGCATTACAGCTGCAAGCTGAGGCCGTAGACTCAACAGGTGCGGCAACAAGTGTAGCCTGTCACAACGTCCCCACTCACACACACCCACACATCCCTACTGCTGCTGCTGTCTTCCCACAGCCTCCTGCAGCTAGTCTACATACAGCCCTGCGGCAGAATGGTCTAGGTCTGACAACCAGCAGCGCATTCTGCCGGGGGAAGACACCAGATCCCAAACTGCTCAAAGAGGGAACTCTGTGCGATGACATTATGGTGTAGCCAACAGTAGATGTGCACACATTGGTGGTCGACTGGCCCATACCCTCATTGTACCGACCACAGCTTATGAATAAAGATGGCCATATCCATACAGAGAGGTAATTCAGCCAACCCACTGGCACCAGCACCAGCTCCCACCGTCCGTTTGACAGCCTTAGCTGTGCTTCCATGTGCCATTCTGGCACAGAGTCAAATGGAGGATTTACCTCTCTGTGGGACCTGGTTCTGTAGTAGAGGTGTCATTCTCACCCTAGAGAATGCAAGCTACATACTTTGCATGCATACATTATCCTACACCAGACGCTGGTGGTTAAAAATGGTTGTGTCAGGACAGAGAGGTATTTGGCTCACTATGTGCCAGATGTCGTTACAGAATGGTTTGTGCATCCTGAGGACGGCACAGCAGCAGCAGGCTATTGTCTCAGAGTGTAACATTGTAAGTACAAGGCCGGCCTGTAGGGGCAGAATAGTGCTGCAATGTGCTCTGCTCTTTTTGTCGGCATGATGCATGAATGCAGACTAGTATTCAAGAATAGTGCCGACCATTTGACCATTTGAGAACCCCATAAGCAGATAAGGTTGGGGTTGATGATTGAATGAGTGTATCAACCCTGTAGGATCGGCATGATGTTTGAATGAAGCACTGGCTACATTCACATATTATTACAATAAAGGGTAAATCACATTAAAGCACTTTGCAGCCCTTTAAAGGGAATAAAATAAGTCTTATTAGTAGCTGATAGGGAGACAGTATATGTCGGTGTTAATGGGAATGATGCCTTGTAGAACGCTTTTCCATCTGTGACGGCCTTACAAGGCAGCATAGTGCTTTAATGTATCATGCCATTTTCAACAGTGTTGCAATCAAGCATCATGCCGACCATATGGGCCTGATACACTTCTGAGTTGCATCATGATGTGAATGTCTTAAGGCAACATCTCGTCCTTAGGTCTAACCCTTTAAGGAAGACATAATGCATAACTACATCATGCCCTTGGTCATCATGATGCATGAATGCAGCCCTGGTATGTAACTTGCCAGTGCTGCATTCAAGCATCATGCCAACCCTATGGGGTTGAGACACTCCCGTAGGGTCAGCATACAGTGGTGGTTAATGACGACAAATGTCACATTTAAGCAACTTGCCATCCTTAAAGGGTTGAATGGTTAGGTATATAACACATATATATATATATATATATATATATATATATGTTTTACCAACAGCCCCCCCCCCGCACCGTAGTGTGAGACAAGCTTGCAGCTTTAACCACCTCAAAATACGATTGCTTCAGTTGTTCAGAAAGACTCTGAAGGCTCTCTCAGAACAACTGACTTGTAAAATTTCTTTCACAAGATTTTCTGTTGGAATCTATTGGAAATAACTGAATATCACATTTTGCCAGCTACAGATACCCTCTTCAATTTTGTCCTGTTGACGAAAATCCAATTATGACGACTGACGAGTCTGTTTGAATCATATCCATTCTACATGTACTTTAGTAAATGGAAGGAACATGAGAGGTCCTAGCGGGAGTAGGGCAATGCGCCCGTGCTGGGTTTAGATGCATATACATTCATTTATTTCGATGTATCTGTATTTATTCAACCTAATAAAACATTTTTAAAAAATACCCTCCTGGGGCAGCATGTCGTCCTTAAATAGTAAGCTATATGTGTTTTACCTATTAGTCACAAACCCGCCCACAGTGAGAGACAACCTTGCTGATAAAACCAGCCCTATTAGTGACTGCTGATGGGGACTGTAGGATTACCTTATCAGTAGGAGGGCGGTTAATTAAAGGGCGCGGTGCTTGGTTTATATGTAACATGGCGGGTTGTCACTAGCTCCTAGAACATATAGATGTGAGAGTTACCCGATGACACATGAATAATTAGGCCAAAAAAAAAGAAGGTGTGTTTCAGGCAACATGGTCCAAAAATTAAGGGTAGGTAGGTCGATTTTTTTTTTTTTTTTTTTTTTTTTTTTTGAATGTTGGAGGTACCTTGAATGAGTCACGGACTGCCATATCGACTCGTGGGTCATTAAGACGACTCACCGATTCTTACTTTAACTAGTGTAGGGGCACGAATAATACGTGTACATATAGGTCCGTGGAGTCCGGGAAGTGCCTCCAACGGACACTAGGTGGCAACACCTACGCCATGTCCTTTCGGTTATCCGGTAGCGGAGCCAGGCAGGGCACTCCAGACGGTGCTACGGAGGAGTGCCACGTCGACACTGCTTGGTCCGCGCTCAGGGTATATAAGAGGCCGAGGTTGGCTACCTCAGGGAGTTCGTCCCAGGACGAGCTCTGACCTTCGCTTTGATAGGGGCACCTACACCCCTCCCTCACTATGGTTCCTGCACCAGCCATGCTGGCTCAGGGCCTGACTGTCTGGTATTGCTAACCTTCGAACTATCGATAGAATCCTGTGTGTCTTCGAATGGTTAAAAGACCAAGTGAACCGAGTAGAACCTTCGTGTACTTTTGAGGCTGTGATCGAATAAAAACCTGTTGCATTCAAACCGAATTTGGAACCTGTGTTCGCGTTATACGTAAACGAAACCCCTACACTAGGAATACCATGAAATTATTTGACATTCTTGTTAATAAGCAATTTCCTGAGGCTGGACAGTTAATTAGGCATTGAACTGTCCTTCCTGACCAAAAATTGCTAAAATTACCGAAAAATATGAATATTTTGCAAAAAAAATAAAAAAATCTCCAAAATCGGAAAAAAATGCTAGGGTCGGCCCTTTTTTGAAACTAGGGTCGGGTTGCCTGAAACACACCTTTTATTTTTTTTGGCCTTAGTTGTGTGATGAATCGATACAATGAGGTGTCATGTTCACTTATTGGCATGATGCACCTATAAAGTACAAAGGAGTAACCCGAAGGACTACTAGCCCTAAAAGTGACATTTGTCATCATGATGCACAAATGCAGCCCCAGTGAGTAGCTCACCAGTGCTGCATTGGTGCATCATGCCGACCCTTCAAGGGTGTCTCAACCCTGTAGGTTTGGCATGATGCTTGAATGCAGCCCTGGCGAGTTACTCGCCAGGGGTGCGTTCATGCATCATGATGACCAAGGGTATAATGCATTAAGGTATCATGCCGTCCTTAAATCACTATGCTATAGCCTTAAAGGGATAGGAGACCAGCTAATGACGATAAAACCAGCCTTATTAGTGGTCGGTATGGCCAATGTAACTCTGCAGTATCAATAGAAATAATGCTATCTATCTTGTATCTAGGGTTTCTGTTGGCGTGTACACAAGTGCCCTTAACCCTTTAGTTGATGTGCACATTGCTCATTGCTGATTTGATGCATGAATGCAGTACTGGCAAGTATAATTACAAGGGCTGCATTCATGCATTATGTTGACCCATCAGGCCAAAAAAACTACTATCCAGGCTCTCTCCATATACTCAAATTTACAACTAAATTGCATAAAATGCGTAGGGTCGGCCCTGTTTAGATAGGCTTGGACGGGTGACCTGAAACAAACCTTTAATTTGGCCTCATGAAAGTATCAATCCCATATGGCCGGCATGATGCTTGAATGCAGCATTGGAGATTTGTACATCCATGCTTCATCATAGTGTAGGATACAATGCATTAACAACCCCTGCAACCATGTAAGGGTTAAGATCCCTGTTAAGATTTATAATGAGTGAATGTGATAACGACATTTTACAAATACAACCGCACTAATGAAGATAAAGCTACCCTAATTATGATGGCTGGTAATGAAAGCAGGAGTGATAAAACAACCCTTGTTAGTGGCAGATGTAAACGCTGTAACCTCACCATATCACAGGAAATGAAACCCACCATTCATGCTCTTATCTATAATTGTTTGTACATGTATATATATATGGTCTCTACAAACCTATGCAGCAAGAAAGGGTGACTTCTCAGAAAAAACTATTGATAGAATTTTGGAACATTTTTGAAGTGTGACAAAAAATAACTATTACCTTGAAATCCTGCATTATTACAATTGTCTGGTGAATCTCCTGATGCTTGATCTTTTCAAAGATAGCTACTGCACACAATTATATGATGATTCTGCTAAAACCAACGTTAGCAGAACTTTGTTAGGAAAAAGTCACCATTTCTTGCTGTATGGGTCTATATAGTTACCTTAGATCGTGGTTTGTGAATGTCGGAGAAGGGATTGATTCATATCGTGATGAGGTTTTGTAACCACAGCTAATGATGATAAAACATCCTTATTAGCCAGAGGGACGCGGCTTTTATAAAAGGCCAAACTGCCGAGCGGTAATCAGCCTGGAGTAAAACTATATGTAGTATCTTTACTCTTTAAGGATGGTGTGATACCTTCATGCATTATGCCCTTGGTCATCATGATACATGGATGCAGCCCTGGCGAGTTACTCGCCAGGGCTGCATCCATGTATCATGCCGACCCTATGGGATTGAGATATTCCCTAAGGGTCAGTATGATGCACCAATGCAGCCCTGTCGAGTTACTCACAAGGGCGGTATTCATGCGTCATGATGACAAATGTCAAGTTTTAGCGACAAGCGTCTTTAAAGGGTGAGAGCCTGGAGGTTTGGTGTGGGACATGCAGGAACCTACTCTCGTTCCCAAATCCTTCAGAAGGAAGGCTCTGGTAACAGCCAAATGACCTTGAACTTTGGATTTTGCTGGGTCTGGGCAACCCCTGCTGTTGGGCTGGAACCAGCGAACAGGAACAGAAAATGGAACCAGAATGTATGATGGTAGTTTTAGGTAGTTTTACCATCAGTCTTTCTGGTTCCTGTTCCTGTTCGCTGGTTCCAAGCTACCAGCAGGGGTTGCCCAGACCCAGCAAAATCCCAACATTTGGCAGTTACCAGAGCCTTCCTTCGGAAGGATTTGGGGACGAGAGTAGCAGGAACCTAGCATACAATACACAGTGTATTACACGACTGTAAGAGATGTATCTATCTCCCTACCACATTTTGTTGGTAAATCTGCGCGTTTTGTTGTTAGATCACACAGTTTTGTTGCTTACATTGCCACCAATTATCTATGATCATGTGACCTGCGTGCTGCCTTCTAATTGGTCTCGAGCAGGAAAAGTAGAACTTACATAGGGGCAGTACAGAAAAAAGACGTACCACACTCCCTGCTGGTACGTATTGACTTCTTTGTTCTTACACTGGATCCTACCAATAATGTTAACCCTTTAAGGATGGATATCGTTAAAAGTGTGACATTTGTTGGCACAATGCACCAATGCAGCACCAGTGAGTAACTCGCTGGTGCTACATCGGTGCATGATGCCAACCCTTTTGTAGTGTCTAAATTCCATAGAGTCGTTATGGTGCTTGCATGCAGCCCTGGCAAGTTACTCCCCAGGGCTGCATTATGCTGTCCTTAAAGGGTTAAGCCATGTAGTAATGATTGGTTCGTCACAGGTGCTGGTTGCCGGTAAATCATGTAATCTGGTACCTGTCTATATCTCGCGAGATGGGAGAAGCAGAGCCAAGATGACCGCACACCACAAACAGCCAGGTTTATCGTTATGGATTCATGGCGGGAACAGCAGCGTCCCCACGTGTCAGAACAGAGGAGGCCCTGCCCCACACAGGTCTCTACCCACTTATCACGGAGCACCGTGTCAACTGCTGGTCTCCCTCCTCCCTCTATCACCACCCCCCCCCCCCCACCTGCCTCCTGCCTCCTGCCCCGACATCCCAGCCCGCACTCAACACCCTGAAAACACACCATCAGCGTTAGGGAATTTTCAAATGACTGATTTTGAATGTCGGTGTTTCCTTAGAAAAAAAGGCTTATTTTCTTCACCGGGAATATCCTGCTTTTCCTGAAAAAACCTAGTACTTTCTGAGGACCGTTTTTCATCCCTTTGAAATGTCAGCGGGGTTTCCGTTGAAGAAAAGAGAGTGTTTTTCACTGAAGAGGATCATCCACTTTGCTAGACAAGGGAATTTCTCAATCCTCAATTTCGCAAACATTCAAAAACTGGGTGTTTGTAAGGGACAAAATCTCTGGGGTTCTTCCCCCTGGTATAGCCTAGAATCCATGCGAAGGGTCTGAAAAGCCTAGTGGCGTCCCCTTGTACCTGGAGTGCCGGGATGGAGGGGGGGGGGGTGACAGCTCGCCGCTAAGCAACCATAAATATTGATACCCTGCCTCTGTGTGTTCTGACAGGTACCGCCTCTGTGACCACTAGGGGCCATCCCGACCCCCCGACCCCCCCCCCCCCCCCACCCCTGGAGGCATTAGCCTCAACCCTAAACCAATACATCCCTAAACCCTCTATAGTAGCTATACTAAATCTGGGACCTACTGGCAAGACCATGACTGTGAGTCACAGTACGTATCCCAGCTCATTTTCAGATATTATTGTTTCACATGTGGAAACTGGTTAGATGGATAGACCATGTTAAAAGATTGAAACAGTTTAAATATCATACAAATGGGGCCAGCGATTTGGATTTGACAGTCATTTGGAAATGTAAAAATGCTGTTTGGACTTATTTTAGGCCTTGGTCTCTACTAGATTATGCAGGCATATTCTAAGCATTCTGAAATCCCTGAAGGATTTCATAGATCCTGGGAAATGCTTTATCCCTGATCCTCGTATATATATATCCTTTATTCTATGAAGACTCAGATGTGTCAGACCTGAACTTTTATTTTTAGAGACCCTCAAATTCGAGATAGTGTGGGTAAGAGAGCATTTCAAAAAGAATGTGTCTTAGAGAGTTTTTACGCGAGGACACAGCCAGTGGTCGCCTACTGGGATACCTACTGTGAGGTCATTATAAGCCACACTAGGTGTGTGTCCGCGTTACGACGAGGAAAGTGGGCGATTTCACATGTTTGACATCCAGTAATATGTACATATTTGGGAATATATTTCCTAGATATATTCCACTTTAACTGAAAGTATGTCCACTAGGCGTGATAAATTACTGCCCAGACTGCCCAGGACAGACATGGACAAGCTATTTCAATAGAATAAAGAGTAATTTCCTCACAACACTTGTTTGATCTTAAAAAAAGGGCTTTTGTTGTTTGCTTTATAAGAATAATGGCTTATATACATTTTGTGTATATAAGATTTTTGTTGTCTATCTGTGTCCGCAGGGAGACAAAAAATATATTTCATATTTGTATTCAGATTCACGTTTTGAAGGACGACAAACAGCCTTATAAATGCTAGTGGACACAAGCCTATTGCTTATATCAAGATCTGTAGCCCCCAACCCGAGTGTGTCATTTACTGACCTATCAACAGATGTTGTACCTTCCACATTTACAACTTATTTCACAACCCCTCCCCACATTATATCGCCCTGCCGATCTATCAAAGACATTGGCTGTACAGTTCAGCTGGGAACCCTTTAAGGAAATTTTCGTCAGCCTCGTCAGCTGGTCCCAGATTGAGTATAGAGGCATACATGGCCAACCAACCCTCATCCAATTCATCCCTAAACACCTACAGTAATGTAGGTAAAACATGGGCATCAGACCTTCAGATATTCTGTGGAGGGATTTGACCTCAAACCCGAAACCATATCTCCCTAACATGACTAGATTTCTCCTAGTGTAAGATTGATGAAATCAGCCAGCCTACAACTTACTGATGTCATGTATAGATCTATAGTTTGTCTGTATACTGAAGATTTCCCTTAAAAGATGACATTTGTTGTGATGATACACCAATGTGGCCTCAGCGAGTAACTCGCCAGTGCTGCGTTGGTGTATCATACCTACCTTTTGGTAGTGTCTCATAGGGTCAGCATGATGCATAAATGCAGCCCAGGCAAGTTACTCACGAGGGCTGTATTCGTGCATCATGCCACCAAGATTCATGATGCATGAATGCATTATAACATCCTTAAAGGCTTAAGTGAGCTATTACAGTAGCTGTATGGCATGGCTATACCAGGTTTATCTCCATGCGTGCTGGTGTGGTATATTAATGGTATTGGGTATACCAGGTGTATCTCCATGCGTGCTGGTGTGGTATATTAATGGTATTGGGTATACCAGGTGTATCTCCATGCTGGTGTGGTATATTAATGGTATTGGGTATACCAGGTGTATCTCCATGCTGGTGTGGTGTATTAATGGTATTGGGTATACCAGGTGTATCTCCATGCTGGTGTGGTGTATTAATGGTATTGGGTATACCAGGTGTATCTCCATGCTGGTGTGGTATATTAATGGTATTGGGTATACCAGGTGTATCTCCATGCTGGTGTGGTGTATTAATGGTATTGGGTATACCAGGTGTATCTCCATGCTGGTGTGGTGTATTAATGGTATTGGGTATACCAGGTGTATCTCCATGCTGGTGTGGTGTATTAATGGTATTGGGTATACCAGGTGTATCTCCATGCGTGCTGGTGTGGTATATTAATGGTATTGGGTAGAGTGCTAATGTGGCCCTGATCCCCTGTTCTCATGCACAGACACGACTGGGGGGGGGGGCAGGAGAAGGGATGGGAAGTCCTCTAAGGATGGCATGTCGCTAAAAGGTGACATTCTTCCTCATGATTTACCAATGCAGCCTCGGTGAGTAACTCTCCAGTGCTGCGTGGGTGCATCATAACGACCCTTCAGGAGTGTCTCAACCTAATAAACTTGGCATGATGCATGAATGAAGTCCTGGTGAGTTACTTGCTCGGGCTGCATTCATGCAAAATACAACCAAGGGGATAATGCATTTAGGCAACATGCCATCCATAAATGGGATGGGTCTTAGTCCTCTAAGTATGGCATGTCGCTAAAAGATGACATTCTTCGTCACGATGCCCCCGTAAAGAACAACATAATGCATTAAATCACTATGCTGCCCTTCAAGGATGGCATAGTTCTTTAAAGCATTATGCCCTTGGTCATCATATTGCATGAATGCAGCGCTGGTGAGTAACTCGCTAGTGCTGCATTCAAGCATCATGCTGACTCTACTGGGTTGAGACACTCCAAGATGGTGCACCAATGCAGCCCCGGCAAGCTACTCACCAGTGCTGCATCGGTGCATTATGCCGACAGACATCATCTTTAAGCGACATGTGGTCCGTACAGAGTTAGCGAGTTATCGTCAGTAGCAGGGGATGACGGAGTGTGAAGATAGTTCTACCTCTGGCCGCTAGGTGGCAGGAATATGCAGTGTGAGGAGGCAGGGGGACATAGCTCCCACACTACCTCAGGGAGGGGTCATTTGTTAACAACATGGGGTGGGGGGGGGTGGTGGATTTGGGGAGGGAACAAAAGAATTTGGACCCTTTGAAGGGGGACCAAAAGATTGCACCCCTTTTAGCGAAAAAGCCAGCTCGTTACTATAGGCCAAAGGGGTCAGCCGCGCTGAATTTAGACCAGTCCTGAGGGGGGACCAAAAAAATTCAGACCGGCTCAAGCGAAAATCGATTGCCCCCCCCCCCCCTCGTTGTTAAAAAAGGACCACTCCCTTCCACCAACCACCCCCCAGTTATACTTCCTGTAACCCCCCCCACACACACACACTTACATGGTAGAGCCTATCTTACTGTGACTCATATATGCAATAACCCACCATTTAATATCAGGAATTGCTGTTTTGTCTATTGTCTTTTTTTTCTGAATTATTCGCCTCTCCTTTCAAACTTAAATGGAGACAGAAAAAGAACCTAATTATGTGCCTTTACATGGGTACCCGTATTTTTGACCATGTTGCCGTGTCGATCTTCAGCAAAAGGGGCTGTATCGTCATGTCGATTTCTATCCCATATCATTAGTATATGTTCTACTTTATGTGTGGACGTCCATCGACTTTTGAAGGGGCCGTGCCGCCTGTCTCGATTTTAAAGGGGCAGTGTCGCCCGTGTCGATTTTTACCCATGTAGAGGCACAATTATGAATTTAAAGTTGAAGTTCTTTAAATAAGGTTTGAGATATGGGAACTTTAAAAAAAACACATATATATTGTAAGTGTGTGAGGAGCTAATAGCAAGATTGGGAAATAGTCCGACCTGCTCCGCTTTCAAGCCTCAACTGACAGAAGAGTTGAGTTTGGGACAGAGGCACACTGAGAGGGTACAAAGGGACAAGGGTGGACGTGTAGAGTGGCCCTCTGCCCTCCCACACCTTACCACGGCGCCCTGTGCATCACTCATAGATATACATACACACGCCTTGTGGAGCCCCATCAGTCAGCCTACAGGCAACCCCCCCTTAACCCTTTAAGGATGGCATAGAGCTAAAAGATGACATTTCTTTTCATACTGCAGCCCTTACAAGTAACTCACTACGGCTGCTTCGGTGCATCATGCCGACCCTTCGGGATCGTCTCAACCCCTGTAGGGTCGACATGGTGCTTGAATGCAGCACTGGCGAGTCACTCACCAGGGCTGCATTTATGCATCATGATGACCATGGGCATGATGCATTAAGGCATGATGCTGTTCTTAAAGGGTTACACCTACAGCAGTCAGAGCCCGATCCCCACGGGTGGACACTGCATAGATACCAGCAACATGTAGGTGAGGGAGGGTCAGGGTGCAGAGAGGGGAGGGGGGAGAAGGAAGGGTGAGCGGAGAGAGGAGAGGAGGGAGGGGGGAGGTGGAGATGGGTAGGGGGAGTGGGAGAGGGGAGAGGGGGAGAGGGAAAAGGGGCATAGGCAGCGAATGGAGAAAGGAAGAAGAAGGGGAGAAGAAGGAGAAGAAGGGGAGAGTTTGGAAGCAGAGAGGGAGAGAGGGGGGGAGAGGGGGGGGTTGAGAGGGGGACACGGGGACAGGGGGACAGGGGAGAGGCAGAGAGGCAGAGGGGGAGAGGCAGTAGAGAGATAGGGGGAGAGGCAGAGAGGGGAAGAGGGGGAGAGGCAGAGAGGGCGACAGGGGGAGAGGCAGAGAGGGGAAGAGGGGAGAGGGGGAGAGGGAGATAGGGGGAGAGGTAGAGAGGGGAAGAGGGGGAGAGGCAGAGAGGCAGAGAGGGAAAGAGGGAAAGAGGGGGAGAGGGAGACAGAGGAGCAGATGGGAAGAGTTGTAAGTTGGAGGGAGAGTGGGAGTGAAGGGAAGTGTGGAGAGGAGGAGAGGGGGAGGAAGAAGGGGAGAGGGACAGAGTGGTGTGAAGAGGAGAATGGGAAAGAGCAGAGGGAGAAGAACGGGAGAGTGGGGAAGCAAAGAGGGAGAGAGGGGGAGAGGCAGAGACGGGGAGAGGGAGACAGAGGAGCGGATGGGAAGAGCTGGAAGTGGGAGGGAGAGAGTGGGAGAGAGGGAGAGGGAAGTGAAGGTAAGTGTGGAGAGGGGGAGAGGGGGAGAAGCAGAGAGGGAGAGAGGAGAGAGGCAGAGAGGGGGGAGGGGAGAGGGGTAGAGGTATAGAAGGGAGTAGGCAGAGAATGGAGAAGGGATAGAGGTAGAGAAAGGGGTCGGGGGGGAGACTGGGATAGGGGGAGAGGGGGAGAGAGGGGAGAATGGAAAAGGACCCAGGGAGAAGAAGGGGAGAGTTTGGGAGGCAGAGGGGAGAAGGAGAGAGATGGATATGGCTGGTTACACAGTACAACACCTGCCCCACACCCCGTGACAGCAGAGGTTATACATGGGGACAGGGTCACAGGACACGGTGTGAGACATACAGAGCGGTGGTGGTTAGATGGATGGAGAGGGGTAACACAGGTAGACCCTCATAGCACCAAGAACAGCCAAAACCCAGGATAGCCCAGGTGGGCCTCAGCTTGGGCATGTTGGTTAGGGGTGGGTGGGCTTGGTGGGTGTGAGCCCCTGTGCATCCGGCTATATTAGCCATGTTAGGAGATGTATGAATGTCTATGCACCTGATCAGAGCTCAGTCAGAGCAGAAGCCAAGATTCACCCAGATGGGTCCAACCAGGCCCATTTGGCTGGCTAGCTGGTTGGATATGCAGGCTGTGTGTCAGGCTGCTAGAGACACCGGTTCAGAGCCCAGTTAGAGCCTAGCTAAAGCCCAGTTAGAGTCCAGTAATAGCCCAGTTAGGGCTAGGTTAGAGCGGCGCAGTAGAGCACAGTTAGGGCTATGTTTTAGCCCAATTGGATCCTAGTTGGGTATAATGGGTAGGAGGGCGTCTGTGTGTGGCGATTAACAATAGACTGTCAGCGAACCTACACAGAGCCTAGTAAGAGCCAGTTTAAGCCCAATTTGAGCCCAGTCAGAGCCCCAGCTGGGTATGTTAGGTGGGAGGGACTCAGTGTTTGGCCATAGACACATAGAGAGATGTATGGCTCTCGGTGCACCTACAAAGAGCCCAGTCAGAGACCAGTTGGAGCCCAGTTAGAGCCTACTTAGAGCCCAGTTGGAGCCAAGCTGGCCATGGTGGGTGGGCAGCAATAGACACGTTGTGAGATGTATTGCTGGCAGAGAACCTACATAGGGCCCAGCCTGGTTAGAGCCCAATTAGAGCCCAATTGGAGCCCAATTGGAGCCCAGTCAGAGCCCAGTTGGGCCTAGCTGGTGATGTTAGGTGGCAAGGGTGGGAGTCCCTGTGTGGTGGGCAGCGATAGACACGTTGTGAGATGTATGGCTAGCAGTAAACTTACACAGGGCCCAGTTACAGCCTAGTTACAGCACAATAAGAGCCCAATTGGAGCCCACTCAGAGACCAGTTTGGCCCTAGCTGGTCATGTTTGGTGGGTGGGAGTCCCTGTGTGGTGGGCAGCGATAGACACGTTGTGCGATGTATGGCTGGCAGTGAACCTACCCAGAGCCTAGTTAGAGCCCAGTTGGAGCCCAGTTAGAGCCCAATTGGAGCCCAGTCAGAACCCAACTGGTCCCCAGCTGGTCTTGTTTAGTGGGAGGGAGTCCCTGTGTGGTGGGCAGTGATAGACACGTGAGATGTATGGCTGGTAGTGAACCTACACAGGGCCCAGTTCAAGCCCAGTCTGAGCCCAATTAGAGCCAGTTTAGAGCCCAGCTGGGCCCCACATTGTCTTGTATGGTGGGTGGGAGGCCCTGTGTGGTGGGCAGCGATAGAGATGTATGGCTAGCAGTGCACCTACTCAGAGCCTAGTTAGAGCCCAGTTGGAGCCCAGTTAGAGCCCAGATAGAGCCCAGTTGGAGCCCAGCTGGTCATGTTTGGTGGGAGTCCCTCCCTCTGTGGTGGGCAGGCAGTGATAGACATGTTGTGAGATGTATTGCTCTCAGTGCACCTACACAGAGCCCAGTCAGAGCCCAGTTAGAGCCCAGTTAGAACCCAGTAGGGCCCTAGCTGGTCCTGTTTGGTGGGTTGGAGTCCCTGTGTGGCTGGCAGCGATAGACACGTTGTGAGATGTATGGCTAGCAGTGAACCTTGAACTCGATTAGCCGTGGATGGCGGCGCAGCGCGGTGCAGGTAGTGATCCGCGGGGTGCGGCCAGTGCCACCCGGCGGCCATAAATCACACCCGCCTCACGACACAGCGCCCCAGCGCCGCCGGGAACCGACACCAAAGCAGAATTCTACTGCCCTCCTTGTCACTCTTCTCATGTCTTTCTGCTTATAATATACCTGCCCGCTTCCTCTTCGCTTACAGCTTTTCTATGCGGGAAATAGTGAAAAAAAAAAATTACATTTAATACTGTCGACCAACAGTATATTCTATTATCCATTTACACTGATACTGTAGTTTATACTGTGAAACTAGAATAGATTCTACTGCTCAGCTACATTAACTTCTAACAGTGTAGTCTGTCTCTCTACATCACCAATCCTTCCCACCATTGTATTGACTGTCCTCCCTTCTGGCATATCAACACCCCTACATCACCTAGCCCCCTCCTCCCTTGCTCCCTCCCTCCCTCCCTCCTCTCCCTCTGCGCCAGCCCCTCTCCTTCCCTCCCTCCCTCCCTCCTCTCCCTCTGCGCCAGCCCCTCTCCTTCCCTCCCTCCCTCCCTCCTCTCCCTCTGCGCCAGCCCCTCTCCTTCCCTCCCTCCCTCCCTCCTCTCCCTCTGTGCCAGCCCCTCTCCTTCCCTCCCTCCCTCCCTCCTCTCCCTCTGCGCCAGCCCCTCTCCTTCCCTCCCTCCCTCCCTCCTCTCCCTCTGCGCCAGCCCCTCTCCTTCCCTCCCTCCCTCCCTCCTCTCCCTCTGCGCCAGCCCCTCTCCTTCCCTCCCTCCCTCCCTCCTCTCCCTCTGCGCCAGCCCCTCTCCTTCCCTCCCTCCCTCCCTCCTCTCCCTCTGCGCCAGCCCCTCTCCTTCCCTCCCTCCCTCCCTCCTCTCCCTCTGCGCCAGCCCCTCTCCCTTCCTCCCTCCCTCGCTCCCTCCCTCCTCTTTCTCTGTGCCAGCCCCTCTCCCTCGCTCCCTCCCTCCCTCTTCCTTCCCTCGCTCCCTCGCTCCTCTCCCTCTGCGCCAGCCCCTTAACTTCCCTCCCTGGCTCCACCCCTCTCTCCCTTCATCCACCCCTCCCTCCCTCCCTCCCTCCCTCCCTCCCTCCTCTTCCTCTGCGCCAGTCCCTCTCCCTCTCTCCCTTACCATCTCCACACCTCCCTCACCATTTCACCCACCTACTCTTCCCTATACATATATGTACATATATACAGGACCCCCCTTCCTTCCTCCCCTCCCCCGTGTCTCCCTCTTCCCCAAGGCGGTCACTCTCCCAACGCCTTATTCCTGCCCCACCTATTCCATCTATAAACCCTTCTTTGAAGGCTTCAGCTCCCTTCCCCGGCCCTCCTCATTCCCCCCCTCCTACGCCCCCTGTCGGCACAGACGGTGGTCATTGATCATGTGACCATGCCCGGGGGCCGTACGTCGCTCCGTACACCGCGCCCCGGTAGCTTTGATGGTATCGGTGTAGGTCTTAAACCCCACCTCTGTCTCAGCGTACCTCCAGGGGGAGTTAACCCTGCCAGGGCAGCAGGGTGCTTTAAAGGGAATTGCTGGTTCCTACACAGAAGCCACCTGGTGGCAAAAGTCAAAGCTCATGAAAAGTATTCTTTATGCTGTATTCATATTCCTACATAGACCACTTTCCCCAAATCAACTATTTGTATTTGCTACTTTGACAGTATACCTCCATTGCTCACATATATTAACTGCTAGGAAACCCATAGGATCCTATTGTTAAGGCAAAAGAAATATTTTTCCTAAATCCATGCCTTTCTCATTTTATCTGTGACCCCCTTTTTCATTGGTCCTAAATTGTTTGTATAGATGTCCATTATACATTCCCAAGGTTTGGTTGAAACATCAATAGAAGAAGGGATTATCCATGACAGATAATGTGAAAATGCTATTTTCCAATTCATTTCTATATTTAAGGTACTCCTTTGCTCAAATGGCCGTATCATGAAAGTTAGTACCATGACATGGCAATTTCTTTTGATTTTCTATTAGATAATAAATCAAACTAACATAATCCTGAGTTATATGCAAAAGTCAATAGAACATCAGTAATCCTGCGACAGGTAGCGAGACCCTTTAAGATCCTTAAACCCAGACCTCTGTCCCAGCACACCCCCAGGGATAGTTAACCCTGTCGGGGCTGCAGGGTGCTTTAAAGTCCTTAAAGTGGCATGCTCCGGTGATTAGGGCTCAAACATTGATTTAGCTAAAAATGTACCAGAATGTTCAATATGGCCAAACTTCATGTCCTTTCTACTTTGTTCAACTTTATTCCCAGAATTCAGCCTAGATTTCAGCAAATTTATCCGTTTTAATCTCAATTTGAGACTTTTGGAGTGCACGCTATAAGTCCTCCTATTGCGAAATACACTGTAAAATGCTATACCTGCGTTCATGGGATCCTCTTGATTGCATATTATTATCCATCAATGAAATCTTATTGTGCCCCATCCTCTAAATCTGTCTTGTAGAGATACGAAAAATCCTAAATAAATCTGTCTTAAAGGCGGGGTTTTACTGAAAATCCTTAAACCCGAACCTTCGCCTCAACACACCGCTAGGGGCGGCTAACCTTGTCCGGGTACCGGAGTACTTTACCCTTTAAGGAGGGCATAATGCAGCCCTGGCGAGTAACTCGCTAGGGCTGCATTCATGCATTATGCTGACCCAATGGAGTTGAGACACTCCTAAAGGAATGGCATGATGCACCAATGCAGCATCAGCAGGTTACTCGCCTGGGCTGCATTGGTGCATCATGACGGCTAATGTAATATTTTTGCGACATCCGTCCTTCAAGGGTTAATCTGACTCAACACACCCAAGTACTGCCCACCTTAGGGGGGCAGCAGGGTGCTTCAACGTCCTTAAACCCCAACCTCTGTCTTAGAACAGCCTTTCCTGTGAAGGCAGCAGGGTGCTTTAATGTACAACGCCCTTTATCGTCATGCATTCACGCATCATGACAATCCTTTAGGAGTGTATCAACACTGGAGACTGGAGACTGATGCTTGAATACTGCAGGGGCTGCATTCATGTATCATGACAATAAAGAGGCATAATTAAGGTATCATAGCTGTTCACGGCCCTCAAACACTGTCAAAGGGTTTAAGGCTATCTGGCACCCCCGCCCCCAATCACCCCCCCCCCCAACACTCACACACCCACACACCCCTGCTTTCATGCCCCATAACACTCAGGAGTGATATATTGGCCCTACATTTTACGACACCTTACGTGTCAACTCCTCTTTCTTCTACCTTTTTTTCTTCCCCTGATGTCTTTCTTTAGTGGGTTATTTCGCCTTTTAGAGTTTCCTCGCCGCACCTTGTCTGCGGTTTATGGCCTCCATTCGTTGGTCGGTCAGGGCTGTACTGACAGCGTGAAGTACCCGTGGTGAACCCATCAACCTAGGGCTGCGTCTCACCAGATGGGGCCAATGTGGATGTCTTTAACCAGGTGGCATCTTTGAGTGGGTGCCATTTTTGAGCGGGTGCCATCTTTGAGCGGGCGCCATCTTTGAGCGGGCGCCATCTTTGAGCGGGTGCCATCTTTGAGCGGGCGCCATCTTTGACTGGGTGCTATCTTTGAGTGGGTGCCATTTTTGAGTGGGTGCCATTTTTGAGCGGGTGCCATGTTTGAGTGGGTGCCATCTTTGAGCGGGCGCCATCTTTGACCAGGTGCTATCTTTGACTGGGTGCCATCATTGACTGAATGCCATCTTTTGACTGGATGCCATCTTTGGCCGGGTGCCATCTTTGACAAGGTGCTATCTTTGACTGGGTGCCATCTTTGACTGGGTGCCATCTTTTGACGGGTGCCATCTTTGGGATCTTATCCCATCTGTCCTCCCCTCCTTCAGCCAAGCCCCCCCTCACTACCACCCTCTCCAGTATACCCAGCCCTCTATATGCCCCTGCTATTCATTGCCCTGCTCTCTCTCCTACCCTTTGATCTGCCCGTCCACGTCTCTGCATTATCCAACCACACCATGCCCAGTCCTCACCATACTTCCCTCCTCGCCTTGTCTATGTGTGTAGACCACCTAATTTGACACGGTGATATTGCTATTTCAATCACCATCAGGCCTAGTGATAGGCAACATGAGGCTTGAAAATCATAGTCACAGGCGACATAAGCAATTCTTAAAATCTACATGTTTCATGGGTTTTATTAAGCAATATTGACTTGTGCCATGGCCATTTCTCAAGATCGACAATCTACATGGGAACCCCCCATCTAGACCCCCTGTCTATCTTCTCCTCAACCCATGTCCCTGGGTGAGGGTTGTCGGTGAGGAGTGTAGGTGTTGATATGTGTGATGAGATGTATAGACGGTAGGGGGTGTCAGGGGGGGTCCCCGGGGGAGGGGGGTGAGGGGTGTTGACAGGTTGATATCCCTGTACATGGCGCCGCCTACAGCACTGGATGCACCGTAAAACCTCCCTTATAAGCCGACGCCCTAGTTTGAGAAAAATTTATAAGCCAAACTTGGGCCCATTTAGACATGTTTAAACTATAATTCACTTGAACCCTTAAGTTTAACCATCTGCCCTCTGCCTTGCCCTCTGCTTTGTGCAACCATGCCCTGACCAGTCCCTACCATACTGTGCCCTCTATTCTATCTTTACCTTTTACTTGTCCGTGCTTCTCTCTTGCTCTGGCCTGTGCTGCCCTTCTCGTCTACAATCTACGTCCCCGGGAGAGGGTTGTCGGTGAGGGGTCTAGGTGTTGATAGGTGTGATGGGATGTGTTGACGGTGCGGGTGTCAGGAGGGGTCCCAGGGTGGTGGAGGGGAGGGGTGCTGACAGGCTGACATGGTGCCGCGTACAGTCACTAGATAAACGGCTGTCTCTCTTTGTACGTATACGGTACTCTGAGACAGAGAAAGATAGTACATTGGGAGACTAGGGATGCACTTCCTCTCTCACACAGTCATAGTGAAAACTGAAACCCGGTTGAATGTATGCCTGTGCCTGCCCTAAGTCTACGTTTCACTATACTACTACTACTACAGTAGAAGAGCCTGCCCCACACCCCCCTCTCACTATACTACTACCAGTAACAGTAGCAGGGCCTGCCCCACACCCCCCTTTCACTATACTTCTACCAGAAACAGTAGCAGAGCCTACCCCAAGCCCCCCTCTCACTATACTACTACCAGTAACAGTAGCAGAGCCTGCCCCACACCTAACTTTCGCTATACTTCTACCAGTAACAGTAGCAGTGCCTGCCACACCCAACTTACACTATACTACTAATACAACAGTAGCAGAGCCTGCCCCACACCCAACTTTCACTATACTTCTACCAGTAACAGTAGCAGGGCCTGCCCCACACCCAACTTTCACTATACTTCTACCAGTAACAGTAGCAGGGCCTGCCACACCCAACTTTCACTATACTACTACTACAGTAGCAGTGCCTGCCCCAAGCCCCCCTCTCACTATACTACTACTACTACTACTACTACAGTAGCAGAGCCTGCCCCAAGCCCCCCTCTCACTATACTTTTACCAGTAACAGTAGCAGAGCCTGCCCCACACCCAACTTTCACTATACTTCTACCAGTAACAGTAGCAGTGCCTGCCCCAAGCCCCCCTCTCACTATACTACTACTACTACAGTAGCAGGGCCTGCCCCACACCCAACTTTCACTATACTTCTACCAGTAACAGTAGCAGGGCCTGCCCCACACCCAACTTTCACTATACTTCTACCAGTAACAGTAGCAGGGCCTGCCCCACACCCAACTTTCACTATACTACTACTACTACAGTAGCAGTGCCTGCCCCACACCCAACTTTCACTATACTACTACTACTACAGTAGCAGCGCCTGCCCCACACCAAACTTTCACTATACTACTACTACTACAGTAGCAGTGCCTGCCCCACACCCAACTTTCACTATACTTCTACCAGTAACAGTAGAAGAGCCTGCCCCACACCCAGCTTTCACTATACTACTACTACTACAGTAGCAGAGCCTGCCCCAAGCCCCCCTCTCCCTATACTTCTACCAGTAACAGTAGCAGTGCCTGTCCCACACCCAACTTTCACTATACTACTACCAGTAACAGTAGCAGAGCCTGCCCCAAGCCCCCCTCTCACTATACTTCTAGCAGTTACAGTAGCAGCCCCTGCCCCACACCCAACTTTCACTATACTACTACCAGTAACAGTAGCAGAGCCTGCCCCACACCCAACTCTCACTATACTACTACTACTACAGTAGCAGGGCCTGCCCCACACCCAACTTTCACTATACCTCTACCAGTAACAGTAGCAGAGCCTGCCCCACACCCAACTCTCACTATACTACTACCAGTAACAGTAGCAGAGCCTGCCCCACACCCAACTCTCACTATACTACTACTACTACAGTAGCAGTGCCTGCCCCACACCCAACTTTCACTATACCTCTACCAGTAACAGTAGCAGAGCCTGCCCCACACCCAACTTTCACTATACTACTACTACTACAGTAGCAGTGCCTGCCCCACACCCAACTTTCACTATACTACTACTACTACTACTACTACTACAGTAGAAGAGCCTGCCCCCCTCTCACTATACTTCTACCAGTAACAGTAGCAGAGCCTGCCCCATACCCCCCTCTCACTATACTTCTACCAGTAACAGTAGCAGTGCCTGCCCCACACCCAACTTTCACTATACTACTACTACTACTACTACTACTACAGTAGAAGAGCCTGCCCCCCTCTCACTATACTTCTACCAGTAACAGTAGCAGAGCCTGCCCCACACCCCCCTCTCACTGTACTTCTACCAGTAACAGTAGCAGGGCCTGCCCCACACCCAACTTTCACTATACTACTACCAGTAACAGTATCAGAGCCTGCCCCACACCCAACTTTCACTGTACTTCTACCAGTAACAGTAGCAGAGCCTGCCCCACACCCAACTTTCACTATACTTGTACCAGTAACAGTAGCAGAGCCTGCCCCACACCCCCCTTTCACTATACTACTACCAGTAACAGTAGCAGAGCCTGCCCCAAGCCCAACTTTCACTATACTTCTACCAGTAACAGTAGCAGAGCCTGCCCCACACCCCCCTTTCACTATACTCCTACCTGTAACAGTAGCAGAGCCTGCCCCACACCCAACTTTCACTATACTTCTACCACTAACAGTAGCAGGGCCTGCCCCACACCCAACTTTCACTATACTACTACTACTACAGTAGCAGAGCCTGCCCCACACCCAACTCTCACTATACTTCTACCAGTAACAGTAGCAGCCCCTGCCCCACACCCAACTTTCACTATACTACTACTACTACAGTAGCAGAGCCTGCCCCACACCCAACTTTCACTATACTACTACTACTACAGTAGCAGTGCCTGCCCCACACCCAACTTTCACTATACTACTACTACTACAGTAGAAGAGCCTGCCACAAGCCCCCCTCTCACTATACTTCTACCAGTAACAGTAGCAGAGCCTGCCCCACACCCAACTCTCACTATACTACTGCTGATATTTTAGGTAGCTCCGAGTGTGCAGCCATGTTGGCTCTGGAGGGTTTTTCAGAACGGACTCTTCAGCCATCATTATGCGATTTTCGTCAACATTGCAATATTTGCGATCGACGAGAGTATTTGTATCCGGCAAAATGTGGTATTAACTATAGATTTCAACAGAAATTCTCGTGAAATGCTTTTTACTAGAGGTCAACAAACAGGTTTCGTCACATCACCAGTGCCCTACGACCACGTCAGTTGTTCTGAATGAGCCTCCAGAGCTTTGAATCTCTTGTGACACTTAGACATTGCCCTGGCTCCCATATGGCAGTGAACCTACTCACAGCCACCAAGTCAGAGCCCGATCGGAATACAGATGTTGAAACTCTGTCCCGGCGAGTAACTTGCCAGTGCTGTATTCTAGCATCATACTGACCCTATGTGGCTGATACAATCCCGACATATCGGCATGATGCACTAGGCTGTGTCTCACGAACTTGGTCCAAAGTTTTTGTCTATGACCAGGTGCCGTCTATGACCGGGTGCCGTCTATGACCGGGAGCCGGCTATGACCGGCTATCTAAAAAAGTTGTTTGGAGGAACAAAAATGTTTGGTTTTTTTTACAATTTTTATAAAAAGAAATTGTAAATTTTTTAAAAATGTTTATCCCTCCAAAAACTTTCCTAGATAGCCGGTCATAGACCGCACCCGGTCATAGACCGCACCCGGTCATAGATATAAACATTGGCCCAAGACACAGCCACCAGTGCAGCCCTGGTGAGTTACTCGCCAGGGCTGCATGTCATTCCTCAAAGGGTTAAAGCCCCACACTGCTCAATAAGCTGCAGCCGTCACATTGGACCCAAGACTAAGCTTCTGTTTTGAATCATTTATGATTTTTCTTCCGATCCATCATTTAGTCTAGTTTATACGCAGCATGTTAAATCTCTGACTCTCTACAACTTAGCGGCCATTTTAAGCCGATAAGTGATAACCTTCACTGCAGTTCACTGCTTCGCGGTGACGAGGCTTATGTATTGCAGATCCATCATTTTATATCCTGTGGCCTTTTCACTGAGCAGGGAGTTTGATACATCACGGTCTAGTTGAGGCTGATCTCAGCCCAACCAAGACGAAATTGGTCCCTTGGGCTCATATGTGTTTTACTTGGGCCAGCTCGGTTTGCCCATGTCTGGGTTTTGGTCATTATTGTTCAGGGCTACAATTGGGAACCCGGATGGACTTGGCCCCCAAGCCCCATTATCTAAAATACATAACACATACTTCAAAACAGACTCATCTGTGATTGTCCTCAGAGATGACAAGTTAAAGTATGGTCTTTCAGGTGTTTTCTCGAAGTGGTTTAGATCTGGGCTGGAACTAGGCACTTCAAATCTGGGCAAACCTGTATGGGCTTCCACTGGTGGCATTTGACAATAAGGACGAAATCCCAGTGTGAGGTCATGTGACAGCCTACTGGGAAAGCCATATGGCCCCATTAAGCAATGCGAGCTTGGAAGCTACAGTCAGCCCCGCCCATCTAGAGGGAAAATGCATGAAAGACTTAGAAAATCATTGCTTAACCTTTCAAGGGTTGCGTTATAATAACATGTGGTATCTTCAGAAAACATCTCCACTAGAAAGGTATGAATCTTAAACTTTTAAAAATGAATTATTAAATACCCTAGGTTATTACGCATGCATGCAGCCTTTAAAAGCTTTATCCATAGCTGGTGCATCATGCCTCCCCTTCTGGACTGCATCAGCCCTGTCAGGTCGGCTGATATGATACCTAAATGCAGCAATGCTGACTGACTGGCGGCAGGGAGGCAGGGCTGCATTCATGCACCATAGCACCCAGGAATAAACAATGCATACTTTAGGGCCATGCGAGTCTTAAACGAGCTGGATTTAGAACCTGAGAATAGCAACTCATGTTTCTTTAATTACCAGCGTACAAGAAAAACACATTTTATAACAGTTATCTCGTTGTTGATAAAGGCGAGCGCCTTTCTATGCGTCATGAATCCCACCTCGTGTTACAACATTAACAGATAATAGGCATAGTAGAAAGGAAAGGCACTACTGTACCCATTTCAGGCCAAGAACTGTATATTGTATTTCGGGTGCAATGCTCTCTTTGGTCATGATGCATGGATGCAGCCCCGGATAGTGTATCATGCAGTTCCTTACTGGGTTGGTACACTCCTGAATGAATGAATACACGCAGTCCTTTTGAGTAGACTCGCCATGCATCATCACTACAAAGAGCATAGCATATCAAAGTACTGTAGACCTTAAATGGTTAACCCCTATAATGAATGCATGAAACAGTACCCAAGCACACTATTGTATTGTCTGTAGGCCTCACAAAAGCTATCTTTTACTTAATTAAAGAAGTGTAAGCAGAAAGCACCATCCCCACGCCCGTAGTGGAGCATCCTTTTTGCATTGCTATTCGTGGGGATGAACCCATTCCAGGACCGACAAGAGTCATACAAAGGCTTTCTCTCATTCACCTGTTGTTGAACTGAGTGAGAACTGCACAGAGGTAGACCTGGAGGCTCTTTAGTTTCAGAACAACTGACGTGGTCGTAGGCAAATGGTGATGCGCTGAGACCTGTTTGACGACCTCTAGTAAAAAGTGTTTCAGAAGATAAAATCGTCAAAAAACATAACTGCTCATGTCTGCCATAATTGTTACTATATCGAATGCATGTGCATTAATGACATGCATAATAACATGCATAAATTCACATGTATACATAGGTACACATGTAGTTTCTAAAATGACCCCAAATTAAATATGACGACCACTAAGTATTCAGACATTTGCCTTCCTCGTCAACAACCAAAACTACAATAGGGACATGTTTTGACAAAAATTCCATTATGATGACTGATGAGTCCGTTCTAAAAGATCCTCCTGGTGTACCCTCTTTTCTACTCTGTAACCCTGTAAGGGCAGCCTGCTGCTTTATTGTAGTATGGTCATGACTGCAGACTTGAAGGGTAAGTCTCCAGTGCTGCATTTATATATCATATATGTGTAACGATCGCGGCAAAGTCACCTGGAGAAAGCGGGATTTGAACCCACTACCTCCTGACTCCGGAGCCAGTGCTCTACCACTGAGCTAAATCCCCATCAGACAACGTGACCGCACCGTACGTTACTGGGTTGGTTCGTTGCGCGGAAGGGGGTGGTAACCGCTTCCCTTACATATGGTTTCGAGTTCAATAAATGTCATAGAAAGTCATGGAAATGTTATAATGGCATTCAAGTAGCTTCAAGAGACATTTACTGGAAGTGTTTATTTAAATGTGTTTAATTTGCTTAAACACAAACATTCCCGCAGTGGTGGCGTTATTAGATAAGCCATGATTGACCTTTGCAGAACATGCTATTTATATACATACATAACATAGAGCTGTACCTAATCCCCACTGATACTGATAAGCAAATCTGCCAATTACAAGGACAGATGTATTTTGAGTATACAAACCCAGTAAAGGAAAAATACAGGTCCATAAGTGCCTTCTTTTCCCCAGTCAAAATAAAGAAATTTGAATTTTATTTAATGAATAAAGTATTGACGGTGCAACATTATGCATAAGCCTCTCTATTATATAAAATGGACATAAAGTGCTCAGGCATTATGCCGTCGTTACAGTGCTAAGCTCTACTCCTTTGTATAGTCTACAAACTACCGTTGGCTCAGTTCGATCTGCTTACACGGTCGGAGAGCGCATCCTCTTTGAGTGCAGTTCTGCCATCAAACAGAATTCTTAAACAATTGGCAAACAGCAATAGAGCAATGGTGAATGGGTGGGGGGGGGGGGGGTTGTTAGACTAACGCAGCCACCCCTCCAGGCTCTTAGAAGTCTGTAGTAAAGAACGCCGCACCACTCTCTTAATGTAGACCATTAAATTTGAATTCAAGCCCACACCTGTGGAAAATTGGAGGTTTTAGCATTTAAATTTAATCTAACTGGAGATGGAACAGCTTACTAAGCTAGGCATCTGAAGGTGTTCCCGTGTTTTTATTTTGTTTTAATTTGTGAAAAACACATTGTCGTTGCACTTGTGCCGCATGTTGTTTTGGGTTCAACGCTCGCTGTTAAATTAAACTGCATTCAGCATAATCGAGCGGTATTGATCGAACAGGAAAAGTGAATTAAATCTATTTCCAGGCGCAGGTGCTCGGAATGAAGAGAAATATTTAATGAAAAATCCACTGAATGTCGTAATTGGATGAATGTTTGGCTCAGACAATTTTCGAATTACCCTTAATTTGTTATTCATCATTTGTGTTTATTAACCTAGGTTGGTGTTCTATTCTGCCTTTAAGGACGGGATAATGCATTATTGCATCACGCCCTCGGTCATCATGATGCATTGAGTTACTCACCAGGGCTGCATTCATGCATCATGACAAGGGCATGATGCATTTAGGCATTATACCATCCTTAAAGAGTTGGCTGTATCTATTTCCACCAGTCCCTGCTTACTGGTCTCTTTTCGGGTTAGTTAGGTTATCCTTTTTCTCACTTTTTTCCCTCATCCTTATAGGGCTCAGGCCTTCACCCCCACACTTTGTGGGCTTTTTGTCGTTTGTCGTTTTTCCTGTCATGTCCTTGTCCTTGTTATGTGTTACTCAATCCATTGTCCCACCTAAAGGGGGACCTTCATATTCTGATGGGGCTTTCCTTAAGGAAGTCCTACACATAAAGTGTTGTCAAGTTATGGTGGTAATGGTTATGGAGTTCTAAGTTATACAGTACCAATAGCCGGCCTTCTTCCCTTCCTCTCTTTTTATAGACCCTTATATAACTTCAGATCCATTTGGAATCTCCAAGTTTCTTAGACAGGTCTTCCTTATTTTGGTACAGTCTATAGAAGGAATCATTATTTCGTCCAGTCATCACATTTCCTCAAAAAGGTGCTGCTCATGGGATTCACCCCATACGGATTTTCCATAGATCATGGGGATGAGACTAGTATCATGTAACGAGGTTAGAACCACACTGTAAATAGTTAGTGTAGATGTTCAATAGAATCTACTGTATATGAACAATAAATTCTACTGTAGAATGGATTTACAGTAGAATCTTATGTCGATTTACGGTAGATCTACAATAAATTGTGCACCTACAGTAGAATCTACTGTACGCCTATGAAAATGGCAACTTTTTATGTGCACTTTTTCAAGTAATACCATGAATCTACTTGAGTTTAGGTCACCAGAAGTGCCACAATGTTATTTGCCCTAGACAAAGTGGTGCAAGTATCTATGAAGGTGCCAGTAACTATGGTGATATCAGTAAGGAGGCAATTGTTCTTGCTATAGTATTAAATGGAAACAAAAGGAAAATTGGAGTACTGCAGTCCATACTAGCTTAACATCTATACACAACCAACTCTTGGTGTTTTCCACATTCATCCCACTCTATCATCAGTGCTTGTCAATTACCTTGGAATCTATTGGACTTAATGTTACCCAAGTGCCAGTTCAAGCAATGTATTATTTATGTAAATCCCAATGTTCATAAAGGTATCGCATAATGCGCTCCCTTCGCTAAATATATAATACTCACCTGCCCCCCAAGTGTCGGCATACATGTGTAGAAAGTGCTTACCTGAAACAACAATAAGGGACCATTAAGAACACGAATACATGGGGGAATACATTATAATGGGGCTCTAAGCCATCAACATATGAATATCTATTAGAGATAACTTATACTGACAAGGGGCCTGGCTCCATTCACGATACAGTATAAATAAACGTATATCAGACTCAAACTCAACTAGAAAAGTGTGTTTGTAGAATGTGGGTTTTATGAACACCAGATCAAGCTATATTTAGTCATTTCCTCCTGAATTCTCCCACCCCTGAAGTCTCCCAATTTCCTGATATATCAATTGTCTATACCCACTTGGTGTATTGATATTTCCTGATGCAGTCAGGATGCCAGATATCGGTGTATCGTAAGAGTGTATCAACACTGCATGGTTGGCATGATGCACCAATGCACAATTCACCAATTTATAAGTTGACACCCGTAAAACCTCTCATAAAAGCCTAGACTAGTAAGCGAGTCAGATCACCAGTGCGAACTGGGAATGTGGCTTATATATGAGTTTTTATATATATATGCTCAAACTTTGTAATTTTCAGACCCCTGGTTAGGCTTCTAGGATATGTCAAAGTTGGAGGTGTCGCTAGTTTGCAAGTTACGCTTATATGCAACACAGTAAAAAAAAATTCTTATTTTGAGAATAAATAAACTCGACTGGTGGATTAATTACTAGTTTTAAGAAAAATTATGTTCTGAAAAAAATATTTTCTTAAACTAGTCATTTGTTCGCCAGGCAAGTTTATTCGTCTTAGATTCTTGAAATGAGAAAATTATTTTTGGCTGTGAAGGTTTTCCTGTATATTACAGGGGGTTATATTGATATCCCCTGTGTACCGCAGGCTGCCAGGCGGCGGTGTCCGTGGGGTGGTAGAGTCAGACTGATGGCACCACAGGTTTAAACAAGACATCAGCTTGGTGAGTGTGAGTAGGCTATATATAACATGGAAAGGTGTGCAACTAGAAGACCACGGTGGTCTATGGACGTGACATAGACTCAGTTATCTCTACAACACCCCCTAGGGGCTATTGTAGATACTAGTGGTCTGTAGAGTCTGGTGGGATACGTCCATAGACCACCGTGGACTTCTAGTTGCACACCTTCCCTTGTTACCCTATAGAGCCCACTCATGCACTCACCAAGCTGAGGTCTTGTTACAACCTGTGGCTGGCACGGTGCCAGACTCCTACCTGTCCTCTATAAACCACTCACAAATTGTCACATCCCCTACTGACATAGTCTATTGGGTCGAACCTGGGGTGTCGTTATTCAATGTCACACCTTTTACCGTACTCATATGTACTTTAGTGGGAACCTTTTAACCATTTAAGGACGGCATAATGCCTTGATGCCAGTGTTGTATTCAAGCATCATCACCCATCATTCCTAAAGGTCTGCATGATCGGTGCAGCATTGGCGAGTTACTCGCCATCGCTGCATTCAAGCATCATGCCACCTTATGATGTTGAGACACTCCTGAATGGTCAGCATGATGCAGTAATGCAGCATTGGTGAGTTACTCACCACGGCTACATTGGTGCACCATGACGCCAAATGTCATCTTTTAGCGACATGTGTCCTTGAAGACATAAACTGCTCACCTGTCACTTCCCCTACTGTCAATATCACACCTATTACTGTACTCATCTGGACTTCAGTGGGGATCTTTGAACCCTCTAAGGCCGCAAATGGCTTTAAAGTTTTGTATTGCACACGGTTTACACAACACTTCTATCCTTTTTGCACATGATAACCATCTCCTAATTACCTTTTGCCCAGCAAACCTCATTGAATACAGTGCAGCATTTATTAAGAATATGAAGATAACGAAATGACGGCTGCACTGTAAAAAAGTTGATGCCATCTTTGTAGGTGTACAGTAGATTCTACTCTAGGTGTACAGCCTATTGTATGTAGAACATACTGTAAATCTACAGTAGATTCTACTGTAAATCCATTCCACAGTAGATTCTACTGTAGATGCATTCGTTGAGTGGCTCCGCTTCTACCTACACGGACGAAAACAGCAAACCAGGGCCAACGACAACATCTCTATGAGCCTACCTGTGGACAGAGGGGTACCACAGGGGTCCGTAGTTGGCCCGCTTCTCTTCGTAGCATACATCAATGATGTGAAGGATGTAATCTTGAATTCCAAGTACTTCCTCTACGCCGACGACCTAGCACTAATCGTATCAGGAAAGGACGTTGACCGGGTAAGGGCCCTACTCCAAGATGACCTCACTAGAGTCGGAGCCTGGTGCACAAAAAACAAGCTCACCGTCAACACCACCAAGACACAGGTGTTGTGGTCGTACTCTCAAAGACTGCCGCCAAATCTCGACAACGTGACCCTCTACTTAAACAACCAGCCTTTGGATGTGGTGACCCAGTTCTCCTACTTAGGAGTGACCATCGACCGCTACCTCGGCTTTGGTCAACATCTCAAGAAGAGAATCAACCTGGTGCGCACGCGTCTACAGCAGCTAAAGCGCATAAAGAGGGCCTCAGACACCAAGACCACTGTTCAAGTCTACACCACTATGATCCGCAGCATAATGGACTACTGTGGTTTTGTGGTCGATGGAGGCCCTGTGTGGGCGGTCAGGAAAATGCAGACTCTCCAGAACGACGCCCTCCGCCTCAGCGAGGGCATCAGAGACCCTAGAGGTGTCGACATTGATGCGCTTCATACAAGGAACCATGTCCCAAAGCTGCTTCCGGTGAGGAACCGGTGCCTACTCGCGTACCTACACAAGTTGACCAGATCCCATGACAACATTATCATCCCCACTAGAGAGCTGCGTGGCAACAGCCAAGTGCGACTGAAAATCCCCAGATCAAAGAAAGGTATCTTCGACAAGAGCCCACTGTACCGTGGTGCCCCTCTGTGGGATGAGTTACCAGGGGAAACTCAACGCTTGCCATACAAAGACTTCATCAAAAAACTCAAATCTTGACATTTAGTGGTGTGCTAAGGCACCCTGAACGGACTAATGTGATAAATAACTGTCGATCTGTAAATAACTGTGTCTGTTCGTATCTCCTACCAGACATATTACTCTCATCTTTGGCTATTAAATGTAAAAGTTCCCATGTAACATTTTTAGTATGCCAATAAAAATATCAACAACAACAACAACAACAAATCTACAGTAGAATCTACTGTGTACCTCCACTAACTATTTACAGTGTGTTATTCCCTGTGGCAAGAAAGGAGTGCTGTCAGATGACGAGGCTATACACACAGCAGCATATCAATTTATTGTCATATCTGATTAATTTCCTCCACTGCCATCATTTTTTGCCTTGAGATGATTTTTGTACAAAATTATTCAGTGTAACTCGATGAGGAGAACGGCAGGCCTACACAGAATTTGTTGTGGAAAAAGTCTGATGGCAGGAGAGAAGGCATTTTGAGATAGGACCAGTTCACCGGCGTGGTATGTATACCATCTTATTTCATGGTGAATACAACAACCCCATTGATTTAAGCAAATAATGTTGTGTCGAATATGGCCATCAAATAACCCTGCCCAGTTGAATCACATACATTTTAAGAATACAATTGTACACCATACTATATTCAACCTAAAAGTGTTCTTGAATGAGTTTGCCCAAAACTACATGAAATAGATACAAAGGAGCACTTGACTTGTCGTGAATATTTGTCCTATTTCTACACAAAACGTTCTCTTAGAGACGCACCGGGTTAGAACCCGAGCCTTATTGCAAATGCAACCGACTCAAAAATTGAAAATCAAAACCTCATTGTTCCTGATATTACAGCAAGAACAACTTAAGAGAAAAGGGAAAAAAACTTCAAGAAAGACTTTTTCATCAACCAAGCTGTGAATAGCCTTTCAGGACATCCCATCTTCACCCGTCCCACTCAACAACACTTAGGAGATTGATGATTAAAAGTGGTAAGAAATATCCCGCTGAGTGTCGTTCTTCATGTTAGTGGCCATTGATGGGGTTTCTGACATTTGTCATGTCTATGTGAAGTCTGATCTCCAATCAGCGCGCGCCCGGGGGAAACCCGAGACTACTCCCGTAGTGTTAACTATTTGAAGATGGCATGATGCATAAGCGCATTAATGCATCATACATGGCGCCTGAGACTACTGGGGTAGTACTCTGTAAGGACGGCGTGATGCATTAATGCATGATGCATTATTGCATCATGGGGTGCCCAGGGCCAACCCGAGACTACTCCGGTAGTGTTAACTCTTTGAGGATGGCATGATGCATAAGCGCATTAATGCATCAGGCATGGCGCCTGAGACTACTGGGGTAGTACTCTGTAAGGACGGCATGATGCATTAATGCATGATGCACTATTGCATCATGGGGCGCCCAGGGGAACCCGAGACTACTGGGTTAGTGTTAACTCTGTGAGGATGGCATGATTCATTAGTGCATTAATGCATCATGTAATATTGCATCATACCTTTGGTCATCATGATGCATTAATGCAGCACTTGTGAGTAACTTCATTCACAAAATTCTGTTTCTATAAAAATATTTCTATAAAAATGTTTCTGTTTCTAGAAAACGCAGTCTTTTTTACATAATATTGTCTGTTCTTAGAAACTGACTTCTGCTTCTAAAAAATCTTGTCTGTTTCTAAAATAATGGTTTGCTCTGAATGACGTATGTTTCTATAAAACAATGTCTTTCTACTTTCATTTTCTTTATTTTGTTCAAACCTTTAAGTTTTCTACTTCTACCCCTAGAAGGTGGCACCCACAATGCCCCAACAGTACCACTAACGCCCCCTACAGGATTGCCTGTACGGGGTATCGGCCGTACAATCAGAATGAGGCTCACTGCATTTGGCCGAGAAACAAACAATACCGGCTAAAACGCTGAAAGCAGAGCCCGGCCCATTGAGTGGCTTCTCATTTTTAGGTGTTAAACCTTTAAAGGCAGCATAGTGCTTTAAAGTGTGAGTATTTATGATGCATGAATGAAGCCCTGATGGGTCTACAGGTCAGAGTTGTATTCTTGCATCATGCTGACCTTTCAGGAGTGTATTAATCTGCTATATGGAGACAATTGAGTTCCTCACAAGGGCTGCATTCTTTCATAATGACCCGAAAGGACATAAAACTTTAAAGCACTTTGCCACCCTTAACTCTGTCGCTAAAAGATTACATTTGTCATCATGAGGCACCAATGCAGCCCCAGCGAGTTACTCACCAGTGAGAAATCGGTGCATCATACCGACCCTTTGGAGTGTCGCAACCCCATAAGGTAAGCATGATGCTTGAATGCAGCATTGGGAAGTTACTTGAAAGGGCTGCATTCATGCATCATGACGACTGAGGTCATTTCCCTTTAAAGCGCTCTGCCATCCTTAAGGGGTTAATGGAGAACCGCTGCGTCCCAGGAAGGGGTAGGGATCTGCGCCGACCGCCTCCATTATTCCTCTTTTTGAGGAGGTTTTTGTTTTAATTTTCGCTCTCTGGGATTTTGCGTATCACGCCATTCACAGGGGAAGCCGGTTGCTTTTTGGCGTTTGAATTGGATCGTCACGTCCGGCGCAACATCCCCTGTGCCGCCCGGCTCACTCAGCCTATCATACACTCCGGGAAATTGTCTCTCCGCTAACCCTCTAATGACAAAATAATGGCCAAAGATTCATATACATTCGTAGTACTACTACTAAAGTGGTCATCAAACAGGTCATATAATGTTGACATTTAAGCAGAGATAAGACTGATTAAAGTCATGTTTTAAGCATATATGACCTGTTTGATGACCACTACTAAAATTTCTTTCACAAGATTCCCTGTTGCAATCTATAGAAAATAAATGTAAATAGCACATTTTGTCAGCTAGAAATACTCTCGTCAATCGCAAATATTGCAATATTGACGAAAATCCCAACTGAGAAGTTTGTTCTGAAAGAGCTTCCTGCACTGGTTCAGGGGTACATCAATTAAAGAGGGAGTAAGTGGGTGAGTTATGGATGTTTAACGCCATTTCAACAATTTATAGAGGGTCGTCATGATTAATGACTATACTGAGTAGCTCACTATAGCACTGCCTTCATGCATGAAGACGGAGGGGGCATTACATCCACTATGCTGCCCTTTGAGGGCTCCAGGGAGAAAGAGGACCTGGGATGTTGACATAATTGGGAGTGTGTTTGAGAAGGCAGTGTAACTGATATACCACTGGGTATTAGTCTGCCACGAGACCGCCCGGAAGGTGACGGGGTGAGGGCGGCCATTTTAAGGACACTCCAAATAACATCCTTGTTTCTCATCACCAGGCCATGAAAAATAGGACGAGGGCGCTTTTTGTGAATTTATATTTCTTTTTTTACTGGGTACCAAATGGCTGAGCCTAGGTAAACTAGACTACTATGTCAGCGATCAAGATATTATCAATTGGCAAACATTGTAAGAAATGCATATTTTCTCTAGCCTATTGCATTCGCAACAGTATTTATAAGTTTAACTTGATACCAACTATGTCAAAATTTTCCCATGTTTACCAAGTTTTCACTGAAAATTGGCTGCAGAATTTCTTCCTCCCCTTTCCTCAGTATAACCCCTTCCCTTCTCTTCTGCTCTCTGCCGCCCCCTCTCTCTTAGTTCCCTCCCTCCCTTGACCCTTTCTGTCTGTCCTCGACGTCCCTCCCAGCTTCTTCTGCCTCCCTCTCTCATTTACAGCGCTCCCTCCCCCCTTTGTTTACACCTTTTATTTTATGGTGAATACGGCACTCCCATTGACTTAACCAAGGAAGGCCGTATTTAACACCCCCGTGAAATAACCCTCCCCCATATTTCACGGCCTGTCAAATCACCAAAATTATTGATCTACCCATGATAAATTTGCCTTTTCAGAGCAATTAAGTGGAATTTTGATAAATATTGCTAATATTAACATGAAAAATACACAAAGGAATACTCGTACAGTTCCTCACTGAGAGTTATTTCACTCGACTTCACCTCGTGAAATAACCCTCAGTGAGGAACTTTACTCGTGCACCTTTGTCTATTTATCCCACCCTCTTCCCTCCCCCTCTGTCTCCTCTACTTCTCTACTTACCTCACTTACCTGCTCCCCCAATCACCAAACAACAGAGATGCTGTTATTCACAGTGGTATACCCCCCTGCCCCCCCCCCTCCACCCATTCTACTCCACCCGTCCTGTTAAAGCTTTGTGTGGTAGTTGTTGTGGTTTTTGTTCGAGGTGTTCTCTACCTCCCCCCGCCCCCCAACCCCCCCCCTCTCACCTTCGACAATGCCACCCTGGAGGCTGGGGAGTGAGATGTAGCCGTCTCTCACAAAACACCCCTCTTTCCTCCCACCTACCAACCCTTTAATGACCACCTTGTGCTTTAATGTATCATGCCCCTTTGTCATTTTGATACATTGATTCAGCTCTGTTGAGTAAATCGCCAGTGCTGCATTCATGCATCGCATCGACCCCATGGAGATGAAGCACTCCTTAAAGGTCCCTAAAACATAATAGATTAATGCAGTGCTTACATGTTAATAAGCAGAAGAACAATGGTCATGAAATTTGAGACATCATGCCGTACATAAAGATCTAACCCTCACCAAGAAGAGAAGGACTGGCGCTACTCACGCAACAGGCCTCCCCGGGGCAGGCAGACCTACTGCACAGGGGAGGTGGGCGATGCTTTAACCCTTTACGGGCCGCTTAGCGCTTTAATGTATCATGACCTTGGTCAGCATGATGCATGAATGCAGCCCTGGCGAGTAACTCGCCAGGGCTGCATTCGAGCCTCATGCCGACCCTCTGGGGTTGAGACACCCTGGGAGAGAAGGCATGCTGCACTGATGCAGTGCTGGCGAGTTACTCACCGGCCCCGCGTCGTAAAAATCAATGAACCGGCAGTCTTGGAGCACCCTGCGGTCCTTACGGAGTAAAGGATGTCTTTTTGTAAACTACTAGAGTTGGTGTTCAATGCTTTAAGGTACAAGTAGGGCCTGGGGCGCCCTCACCCACGCCTCACTGCAACCTGAGTGTGGGCCGGGACTGCTGACTGGTCATTCCTGGTTCTGTGTTGTTTTGTTTCACTTCTTTATAGAGAAGGTAGGGGGTGTAAGGTTTGTTTGTCTCGATATGGGACCTGTAAGGGATAACTGTGAAAATACTTTATTTCGTTTGGTATATACATTTTTTTCTTTTTTTTTTGCGGAAATGAAAAATTGGTAGGGACTGCTGTGGGGTCATTCCTGGTTCTGTGTTGTTTGGGTTTTTTTTCACTTCTTTATTTTGAGGATAGTGGTTGTAGGGTGTGTTTGTCTCAATATGGGACCAGTTAAAGGGTAGGGTAGGATTAATCATGGTTTTATTCATTAATTTACAAACTTGGTTTAGCATTATTTTCCTTCAGCAGCATATTGCCTAGCACATGTCTGTGCAGTTGGTTATCGTGTAAATGGACTCTGATACTGCTAAAGTTGCCTATTCAATTGGCCCGTCTAAGCACAGGTCCTTGTTTATGTGCAAGGGGTAAAACTAAAAGGGACTTGAAGTGTATAGGTGGGTGTAGGGTGTGTTTGTCTCCATGTGTGACCAGTGCGAGGGTAGAGTAGGATTAATCATTTTATTGTTAATTGTCTGAAATACTTTAGTAATACTCACTGGAAGAATCTTGGCATTTAAGCACAAATTGAACAGCCTAAAGTTACTTTAAGCATCTTTAATTCCAGTAAACGCCACTCTAATCAGCTTAGATGTCAGGATGACCGTTCTATGACATTTACCGTATTCAACGTAATAAGCGCACACCCCCTAATAAGTGCACACCCCCTAATAAGCGCACACCCACCATTTTGGCCAATTTTTATACTACAAATAACCAAAAATATCTCAATTTTTGACCCCAATTAAACTCTTAACTACTAGAAGGTGTCCATAAACATTTTTTAAGCGCACTGTGCGCTTATTAAGTCAAATACGGTACATGGTATTTATTGAACTTAAAGCCGCTTAAAGAGTGACTTTAAGAAACACAAAATCTGCTATTCATGCAATGATTGTTCCAACAGAATCATTCGGCTTAGCATATATGTCAGTGCTATTGGTAACCGTGTAAAAAGACCCTGCTGCTACCTAAATGTATGATGGCAGGAACATGCTATATCCTGCTTTAAATCTGTATCGCACCTCTGCCGCCTCTATTTCGCTGCTATTTCGCCTGTGCCCAAAGTGAAATATACGCGAAATGGGGGCGACAGAGGCACAATATGATTTTAATGCAGGATCCTACATTTTGGGCTATAGTGTAGCATAGCAGTTTATCTTTCTCCATTTAGGTCATGGTTGACTGCAATTCTAATATGTTAGTAACCCCAACTGAAGCAGATATCTGATAAAACACTCCCTACCAGTTCCCTGGTGAAAAACCAGCATATTGCCGATAGGTAATACGTTGTGAATTATGAACCCTTCAAGGACAGCATAGTTCCTTAATGTACCATTTGTATTGTCATCGTGGTGCATTCATTCAGATCTGCTGAGGAACCTGCAATGCAAACCCTACAGGATTGATACACTCCTAAAGAGTTAGCATGATGCACTCATTCATTCCTACATCATGATGACAAATTGAGGTAAAATTTAAGGCATCACACTGTCATCAGAGGGTTAGGTTTCCCCTATCGGACTTTACGGTCTCCACCTTATTAAATACAATCTACCCGCGCTGTGCGTAACCAAGGTGATATTCTGCTTACTATGCAGCTCTAAGACTTTACTTAAGGAAACCTTCAAGACATCAATTTGTGCTTCATTACCGTTAATGTATGGGGGAGGGCATCAGCTAGATGAGGGAAGGCCAACAGCAAACCTGCGCTTGGGGCAATGCGCTCTAGATATTTGTGTACAGGGATTGAATTTTCATTTTAACTCGTTAAATCTTAGACTAGAAATTAAGTTTCTAGCTAGGATACATTCTCTATTACGACTCACTGATCAACTCATAATTTGTTGTGTTTTGCAGGAATTTTCCCCCAGATTTTTGGACATCAAAAAATAAATCTGTAAAATCCAATTTTAAATTAAAATCTAAAATCTATATTTTCAAAATCCCATATTGAGGATTTACGAGAAAAAAGTACACTCTCTAAAGATTGGAAATCGATGCGAGTGTTTGATTGCATAAAACATATTTTTCTTGCCCTAATAAGATAGGGATGGTACAAGGCAGTCTATAGACTCTATCTATAGCGGCGCATGCGCTCTAAACAGCCTCTGGGACAGCTAAGAAAGTGCTTATTAAGATTCATGTGGAGTAAAAATAACCAATAGCTGCAGGAAATTTAGTTCCACTATATATGGAGATCAGGCTGTGTGCATGTAGCATTCAGAGGACGGTCTGCAATGTATAGCAACTGTCAGGTGGGAGGGGAGTTACATAGGTGGGGGAGGTAAGGGAAGGTAGATGGGGGGTAGAGACAGAGACAGGAGGGAAAGGAGAGACAGACAGACAGACAGACAGACAGACAGAGACAGACAGAGAGAGACAGAGAGAGAGAGACAGAAAGAGAGAGACAGAGAGGGAGGGAGAGAGAGAGAGGGAAGGGAGGAAGGCAGAGACAGAGGCAGAGGGTGAGGGAGAGATAGAGACAGAGAGAAAATGGAAGGTAGAGACAGAGACAGAGAAAAATACAGAGACAGAGACAGAGAAAAAGACAAAGACAGAGACAGAAGGGGAAGGGAGAGACAGAGGGAGAGCGGGAGGCAGAGACAGAGACTAAGAGGGAATGGAGAGACTGAGACAGAGAGAGGAAGGGAGGGAGAGACAAAGTGAGAGGGGATGGGGGAGACAGACAAAAGGGAGAAGGAAAGGGAGAGACAGAAGGGGAAAGGAAGGGAGCGACAGAGGAAAAAGGAAGGGAGGGAGGCAGAGAGAGCAGGGAAGGGAGGGAAAGAGACTGAGAGTGAAGGGAAGAGAGAGACATACACAGAGGTGGATGGTGAAGACATAGCAAAATGAGAGGGAAGGGGATTTATAAAATGTAGAAGAGACGGGAGACAGAGGCAGAACGGCGGAACAGAGAAACGAACAAAGACAGAATGGGAAGGAGCCAAAGTGAGGGGAAGGGGAAGAAAAGACAGAGACATCTAGACAGCATTATACCAGACATTGGGACAGAAAATGCTCCCAGCAGATCATCTAATAATATATTTAGAAGATTCGCCATCTTCGCTTCTCAGAACCCATCTGCTTCAGTAACAGACCGAAAATGGGACAGGATGTGCTTCCGCTTGGTGGAAGATAAGAAGAGAGCAGAGAAATTAAGATATATAGAAGCAGCATTCAGGCCAGCCAAGGCAGCCAAGGATTCTTCAAGAAAAATGAATAATAAGTTTTATGGGAGTTAGGTGGGAGAGGAAGTGGTTTAATTCGATGCAAAAGCTGCTAGTATATTGCCGCCAACTTGCATATACATACTACATGAGGCCCCATAAAGAACTTGCATATACATACTACATGAGGCCCCATACAGAACTTGCATATACATACTACATGAGGCCCCATACAGAGCTTGCATATACATACTACATGAGGCCCCATACAGAACTTGTATATACATACTACATGAGGCCCCATACAGAACTTGTGTATACATACTACATGAGGCCCCATACAGAACTTGCATATACATACTACATGAGGCCCCATACAGAACTTGTATATACATACTACATGAGGCCCCATACAGAACTTGTGTATACATACTACATGAGGCCCCACCCCAGCTGTCCTCTACAATGTGCCCCCTACTCTCGTTCCCAAATCCTTCCGAAGGAAGGCTCTGGTAACAGCCAAATGACCTTGAACTTGGAATTTTGCTGGGTCTGGGCAACCCCTGCTGGTAGCCTGGAACCAGTGGACAGGAACCAGAATGTCTGATGGTAGTTTTACTGTACCAGACTTTCTGGTTCCATTTCCTGTTCCTGTCCACTGGTTCCAGGCTACCAGCAGGGGTTGCCCAGACCCAGCAAAATCCCAAGTTAAGCTGTTACCAGAGCCTTCCTTCGGAAGGATTTGGGAACAATAGTATGTGCCTCCCCTCTAACACTGCAACGCCTAAGTAACAGGCACAGCTTATAGGGACAGCTAGATAAGGGGCCCAAGGGTAAAATCTAGAAAATGTGCTGTTGGGATATCATTATTCTGGGAAAATCTTACCTACAAGGGTTGGTTACCCGGGAATCATTAAAAAATATTTTTGGGATATCAACCTTGAATCAACCTTACGCCTCCCACCTTTCCCACTTGGTACCTCCACAACCTACTCCTTAGTATTTCAATCTACATGCTATATTCATCTGTTTTCGCTTATCATCAGGTCCTGTCTTCTCATCAATGTGCGCATTTGATAAAAATGTGGGTTGATATTGTAGCGGGCACGTATCGCTCGGGGAAGCCCGAGCGTGCGTGGAGAGCGCATTGCCCGCCTGTGGTGGCTCAAGTACCGTAGCAGAGCAGTGAGAAGCAACTGGCCCTGTGGTGCAGCGGTAGCATTCTCAACTCCGGAGCGGAGGGACCGGGGTTCGACTCCCCGTGGGGCTCGACGTTTTCACTGACCTGTTACAATATTTTAGGCCCTACACAGCAGCATCAGAGTCGAGTATATGAATACCGCATACTATATCACACATTTTAATTGGGTGACAATCTTGCTCAGATTACTGACACAACTACTGTAGGAAAAGGTCTGATGTCGCCGGTAAATCCCTACAAAATGGCTGGCTGACCATGGGACAGTCTAGACCCTACAAACAGTAGCAGGGTCTGCTATATGACTCCCCCACCCCTACACCACACTGTGGCTTGGTGGAGTTAATAGGGTGAGAATCCTGCTCAGATTTCTGACACTATTACTGATAGGAAAAGGTCCTGATGTCACTGACGACAGCAGCAAACCCCTACAAAATGGCTGCCACACTATGGTGGAGTCTAGACCCTACGCAACAGTAGCAAAGTCTGCTATATGGATACCTCACCCCTACACCAAACCATAGGTTGGTGTTCTAGACCCTACACAACAGTAGCAGAGTGTGCTTTATGAATACCTCAACCCTACAGCAATCTGTGGGTTTATGTTCTTGGAAGCTCTCCCCATCACACACTGCAGTCTCTATACATCAAAAATAGTTCCCAGGAATATGTTCAATTTCAGGCATCAAAACATAATTAATACCTTTGTAGTTTTTGCTATTCGTTCCTCATACCTTCCTCTAAATATTTGAATCTATTTACAGCGGTATAAATGAAAGCATGGTTTATAAATGCAAGGTCTTAGGCCACCTTTTGGCAGATAATGAAGTAGTGCAGATACAAACAGACGGGAGAATCTACTGGGAGATTGAGGTCTGTGTTCTTTGAAGCCTAGTCCCAGCAGTATAACAAGTGACAGTATGATATATATTTCACGGCCATAACTGCTGTGGTGTTTCATAAAACGGTTGGCCTTGCATAATAGCCTCAGAGGAGTCATGTGACCGTTCATTATAGGGTAACAGTGCACAGGGCCACACCAGTGAATAATACACAAACCCACAGAACACCTTAATATAAACAGAAAAAAACTTAATGAAACCCACGGATATTGTGAAATACATTTTATAAAGACAATAGAACACTCTATCTTCACATCTTGACTCTCTTTGACTGAAGGCGGGAAGAACATTGTTTTCTATTCT
Organism: Harmothoe impar; assembly: GCA_947462335.1. Classification (NCBI taxonomy): domain Eukaryota; kingdom Metazoa; phylum Annelida; class Polychaeta; order Phyllodocida; family Polynoidae; genus Harmothoe; species Harmothoe impar. The sequence goes on from OX381710.1 coordinate 3,327,986, forward strand.
CTAAATAACCTTCACAGCCTCAATCATGGCAGAAAATATCTCTCTCTAGACCCTACACAGCAGCAGCACAGCCTGGCGAGGGAATTCCTACAGCAAAGTGTTCTTGGAAGCTGACAGAGATGACTTTTGGCAGCGGACAACATGTGGTCTGAAGGCAACAGTCCGACCGCCATTAGCTCACTTCTGTATCCCTTTTCACAGGCCACCGAGTGCTTTAGTGTACCATACTATTTGTTATCGTGATGCATATATGTAGCCCTGGTGGGTAATTTACCTGTGCTGCATTCACGCATCATGCCAAGCCTGCAGTGTTGATACATCCACAAAGGCTTCAGAATGAGGCGTGAATTACTCGGCTTGTATTGTGACCACAAATAAACATGCATATTTAGGCGTCATGCTGTTCTTGGAGGGTTAGATTTGTATTGATGTAGCCAACTGGCAGTGTTAGGGTGGGGAGGTAATGGCAGAAGGTGGGGGGCACAATCTCCAGTGCATAGGTAATCAAACAAACAATTAAATGGAATACCTCTGCCACAAGCCACCTACGTCATAGTGTAGTTCTGCAGTCACACCTCATTACCCCTAATGGGAAAGGCCCAAATGTGTGTCCTTACATAAGTATTTTCTATTGGGTAATCGACTCAGCACATGCCTGTATTGTTCCACAGGACTACTGTTCTCTTGATAACACCCTAAGAAGCATAATAGGTTAAAGATACATGTCTCTGAGCTGACACATGAGAATAGCAAATGGAAATAAGTGGACCAAGGGAGATGCTAATTGTCAACATGACGCATGAATAAATGTAAACATGAGTATGAATATGGACAAATTTCGTCGTAATCCGGTGCCTGGGGTAGAGAGTAATCACTTTTGAGTGTTTGTTGTGATTACCCACTGCATAGGAGAATGGCGGGGGGGGGGGGGGGGGGGCATTGTGTGGATGGGTAAATGGTGGTGTATAGACTGGGGAGGGATCCAGGCAGGCAGCAGCAGACCTGGCTTATCAACTCCCTCTTTGCTGCATGCAAATTTGCTCATTTTTGTGATGGAGAATTTTAAATAACAAACCCCAGCACTTTTTTAATTCTGGATACTGTTCTGTCTGCATTTCTGATTTTTTATGTAAACTGATAGCACCCCTTCCCTACCTTTTTGAGAAAACAATCCAAATAGCAAGCCTCCTCATTTATTAAATGCTGGATACCCTTGTGCCCCTAAACTGTTTTCATTAACTGTCAACACCCCGCCCCCCCCCCCCACAAATCGCATTACCTCCCATTTTAAAATAAACCTTGGATGAGCTGGAAAGGAGGGATGAGAGATAGAGAGGAAGGGAAAACAATCGGGGAAGGTTTTCCTCCCTAGCAGGATTGCCTTTTCACCAAAAACTGATTTCAGCATTCTTTGTTTACAAAGAATTACTTCTTGCTCTTCCATGCCAGTGCACCCATCTCACTGCACCCGCTGACATAACTGGCTGCCTGCATAAGGTGATGTACAAGAGAGGAATAGTATAGACCTGGGAGCAACAGGGAGACTAGATAGTAGAGAAGGGAAGGATAAAGACATTATCGGGGCTGTACCCTGCTTTAGACAAAAGTAGAAAATTAACTCAATTCAAAACAGAATTTTCAGCAAAAAGTGCTGATGATACAAAGGTAGAAGATTAACTTAACTCAAATCAGAAATTTCAGCAAAAAAGTAGGAATTCCTGCAAAAGTAGGAAAAAATGTGAGGATTTAACGCTAAAGAAAAGCGATTGATGAGCAGGTGGGGCGCGGGGTGAGACGGGGAGGTGTGTGAGGCCAGAGACAGATGACCCCCCCCCCAACTCCCTCCTTAATCTGACTTAATGGGGGCTGATCTTGTTCTAACACGGCTAAACGGTTTATGCTCTGCCTCCTTACCCCACAACCCTTTAAAGACAGATGTCGCTAAAAAACAATGCAGCCCCAGCAAGTAACTCACCAGTGCCGCATTCAATCATCATGCCAAACCCTCGAGTGTCTCAACCCCATAGGGCCAGCATAATACTTGAATGCCTCACTGGTGAGTTTCTCCACTGAGCTGCTGGCTTTACTTTACATGGCTGTCCTTAGATGGTTGATCACCCACTATAATAAGACAACGAGGGGGAATGAAGGAGCTCGGCAAGTCGTTTGAGACTACTGGCCATCTTTCAACAACAGGGGCTGGGGTGGATTTAGGCTGACCAAGAAAAATGTAGGGCCCTTATGATGGGGCCTGAATAGATTTGGAGACTCATTGCTAATGCTAAACTCAAGAAATTAGTCAGTCTCAATTAATCTGAGCCCAGCTGGGGGGTGGGGATTAAAATAACCTAAATTATTCCTCTCCCCTCCACCCGCCTCCCCCGCTGTTGTTGCTAAAGTCTGTAGAAGGCTCTGACCGTGCACAGAGTTCAAGGAGGCAGGGAGGCAGGCAGGCACACAGACAGACAGGCACACAGGGAGGGAGCCCTGCTCTGACTCTAACCTCGCAGGGAGGCAGAAAGGGAGAGAGGGAGGGAGACAGAGAGGCAGGCAGACAGGGAGGCAGGGAGGCAAGGAGGCAGGGAGGCAGGGAGGCAGGGAGGCAGGTAGGACAGAAGGGAGGCAGGAAGGCAGGGCAACAGACAGGCAGGCAGGCAGAGAGGCAGGCAGGCAGGGAGGCAGGCAGGGAGGTAGGTAGGCAGGCAGGGAGGGAGGGAGGACTGCTTAGGTCTGCTCGGGTCTGTAGAAGGCTCTGACTCTGACTGTGCACAGAGTCCAGGGAGGCAGGGAGGCAGGAAGGAAAGGAGGGAGGGGGGCAGGGAGGGAGGGAGGGAGGCAGGGAGGGAGGGAGGGAAGCAGGGTGGGAGGGAGGAAAGGAGGGAGGGAGGCAGGCAGGGAGGAAGGCAGGCAGGCAGGCAGGGAGGCAGGCAGGTAGGTAGGGAGGCAGGCAGGCAGGGAAGCAGGCAGGGATTTAGGGAGGCATGGGGTGCAGCTGGGGGGGAACGGGAAGGGAGGCAGGCAGGCAGGCAGGCAGGCAGGAAGGAAGGGAGGCAGGGGGGAGGCAGGGAGGCCTTTTGAGGTCTGCTAGGTCTGTAGAAGGCTCTGACTCTTAACATGCATGGAGTCCAGGGAGGGAGGGAGGCAGGCAGGGAGGGAGCCAAGCAGGGAAACAGAGAGGCTGGGAGGCAGGAAAGCAGGCAGGCAGAAAGGTGTGTAGAAGGCTCTGACTCTAACCGTGCATGGAGTCCATCTTAGGAGCAGCTAATTAAGTTGGCGTTACCCAGACTGCAGTGCGGGAGGTGGGAGGGGCTGCGTCTAGGCTGCCCTCAGCTCGTCTGTCAGCTCCTGCAGACCGCACCCGGCCGGGCAGGGACTAGACATGGCTGCCGTCTTGTTTGTGCTCAATAATTCCCATCAGTATTTCATTCTGCTGATACAGCCTTAGAGATCAGGACATTGCTGCTTCTAGTCCAAACAGTAAAGGTTACCAAATACAAGTGCTCTAGCAATCAGATTATCTAATTCTTCAGAATATTTCTTGGCAATTTTCTGTGAGAAGAATTGAACCACAGTTATTGTACAAATACAATGAGTCCTTCAGTGATAGCATTTAAAAGTATAACAGCAGTAGGAGTGTGTATTTATCACCCTGTAGTAGTTATAGGACGAGTACCAAGCTGTACGTGAAATACAGTGAAGGCAGCTCAATGGACCACGACCACGTACAGCCATGTATGTAAAATACAGTCAGGCTGTTTCTTTTGTTCTCCCAGCCAACTGTGGTGTACGTGTAGATAACGTTAAATCTTGTCATCTTGACTTACTGTATCTCTCTCATCTCATCTCTTATATATTATGATTGTGCACACGTTATAATGTAGCAGAACGTTTGATATTACATAATATCCGCGATAGTAACTCTTTAACTATGTCTCCATAGCTTGATATGAATATAAAAGACCGTCTAACAAATCTTGTAAATTAGATAGGGGTCCGGACGGCAGAAAGGCAATGCGCCTAAGTCTAGGTTTGGCTATTACTAGCCATTAGATCCAATAAATACTTTAAAAAAAAAAGTTTCATGGATATGAGCTTGGACATCAGTGAAGTGCCCAACAGGTGCTCGTCAATTTGTAGCTAAATTAGCAAATACCCAGGATCATTGTAACAGGGGAAGGGGTGTGTGTGTGGAAAGAAAGTCTACTATCCCAGGAGCAGGGTTAGTAATGACTAAGGATTGCTGGTGTCAGTATGTCTTCTCTTAAACTTAGCGATTCCCGTGGATTTCATATTGCCCATTTGAATTGCAGGAGTATGTTCAGTGATAAGGGTCAGCTACTTATTGAGATTGGAAATTCCAATTTGGACTGTATAACTTTGTCTGAAACATGGCTCAATACTGGTATAAAGGATGGTCAGGCGGTGGTCCCAGGATATCAATTCATTAGGAATGACAGGGAGGTGTTGAATGATAAAGGACAGGTAAAAGGGGGTGGGGGTCTCATGGTTTACTTAAGCAATGAGATCGCCTACCATAGGTATAATAAAGGTCAAAATGATCATAATGATAAAGATGTGGAACTGCAAATGCTAGTAGTCTCAAAGGGCAAAGCCAAACCTATATTATTAATGAATGTGTACCGACCCCCAAATAAAGAAAGTGATCTACAATCAGCTATTAGAATTCTGAAAGAACAAATCACACTTTTGGACAAAAACAAGTATTCTGAAATTATTATGCTTGGGGATTTCAACGTTAACTTTAGAGCCCCAAATCCTGATCAAGATAAACTAAGACGTATGACTAGTGGGTTGGGTCTAAGACAGTTAGTAAATAAAATTACAAGATATAATATAACAGGAAATCATACAACAGTAGACTTAATTTTCACCAACTCAGAGCATATAACAGAGGTAGGGACACATGGGGTGGGATTTAGTGATCATGAATTGATATACCTGACAAGACGTCACATTTCAAAACCCAAAATACCATTAAAATTTACAGGTCGGTCATATAGGAATTATATTAAAGCAAACTTCACGACAGGTTTAAAGAATATAGATTGGACACAATTATGGTTGTTGGAAGATCCTGGACAAGCCTGGGACTTCCTTACAGATAAAATAAGATTCTTGCTGGATTTCACATGTCCTATTCGTACATTTAACTGTAGAAAGGAAAAGGAACCCTGGATTGATGATAAATTGCTACACATCATAGTGGAGAAAAATGATCTATGGAATAAATATAAAAGGACATTGGACCCAGATGATAAAAACATAGCAGAATTTCATAAGAGGAGGAGTAGGGGGCTATGTAGGAAAGCCAGGACGGATTATCATCTGAGGGAAATAGCAGTAAATAAAAAGAAACCAAAGGCATACTGGGCTAATATTAATAAACTATTAAACCCAAAAATAAGGAACCCATACTTTAGCTTAGTAAACCAGCAAACACAAACACCCATCCCCTCTGAAGAGACTGCTGAGTATATAAATAGTTTCTTCGCTACTATTGGAGAAAAACTTGCCCGGAATATGAACACAGCATGGAACCCCCCACCAACCAGAGTAGACAGTAGATTTGAATTTAGACTTGCAACCATAGCTGAACTCATCCCCATTCTAAAGAAAATAAATGTAAATAAGTCCTCAGGCGTAGACCATGTAAACACCAAAGCCCTTAAAGATGCACTCCTTGCCCTGCCATACCACTTCTTATTTATAGTAAATCTTGTCCTGATGAAACAACACTTCCCAGACAAATGGAAAAAAGCGTTGGTGTCACCACTCCCTAAGGGGGGGGACTCCAGTGATGTTAGTAATTTAAGACCCATCTCAGTATTACCACTGCCAGCTAGATTAACTGAAAAGATAATTCATAAACAAACATTAGATTACTTAAATAATAATGATCTCTTGTCAGAAAACCAAGATGGATTCAGGCCAGCTAGATCCACTATAGATAGTCTTGAGAAATTCACAAATAAAGTATATAATAACATGAATATTGAACTATGTACCACTGCTACCTTCCTGGATTTCAAAAAGGCTTTTGATACTTTAGACCACAAAATTCTGACTAAAAAACTAAACTTCCTTGGCTTCTCCAAAAATGCTGTAGAATTGTTTGAAAATTACCTAACAAATAGAACCCAGAGTACTAAAGCAAATAATATCATATCAGCCACCCACCCAATCACATGTGGAGTCCCCCAGGGTTCAGTCCTGGGCCCGTTGCTATTCCTAATATATATCAACGACTTCGGACATTGCCTAGAGAAATTGGAGGTACAGCATTATGCTGATGACACTGTGGTTTTTATAGCACATGAACCTAGCGACCGCAATATCTCCAACATAATTAACCAAGATCTGGAAAACATAAGAAAATGGTGTATAAGTAACAAACTTTCCTTAAATGCAAAGAAAACAAAGGCAGTTAGTTTTGGAACCAAAGCCCAGACAAAAAGGTTAAGAAGACCAATCCTAAAGATAGGGAATGATGGGATTAAATTGGCACCCTCATACAATTATTTAGGCCTTACTCTAGATAACAGGTTAAATCTTAAAAAGCAGATAGGTATTACTAGGAGAAACATGGAACATAAATTATATATGTTTAGGAGGACAAGAATGGACATGCCCCTTAAAGCAAGCCTGGATGTGGTTAAGACAATGATGCTGCCAGCCCTTGATTATGGTGACATCATTTATGATGTAGCTCCAAAGACCACCACTGAGACATTACAGCCAGTGTTGAGCAATGCACTAAGAACAGTCTATTGGAATGAAGGTACTAGGAATCATGAGAAACTCCATAAGTTGGCAGACCTCAATTTACTTGCAGATAGACGGGAAAAACATATGCTCATACATAGCTTTAGAGCCTCATTAAAACATAATAGGATTGATCATAGACCTATTCGTACACGGGCACATGATGAAAGGTTGATAAGAAATATAAGAGATAAAGATCCTGTTTTCAGGAAAAGTTTGCTTTTCAGAACTGCATCCACGTGGAATCGATTAGATAATGCAGTGAGACGATATAAGAATGAGACTGAGTTTAAGGCTTGGCTCAAAAAGGAATATGACAAGAAAATTAAGTTGCTACCTGACATTAACCGGTAATCCTACCATTGCTCTATTTAAACCTATGTTGCTTGAATTACTCCTGGGGAGTGGACTCGTAATTCCACACACACATATATCCCATAAGATAAGAAGAAAACTCTATGCTTATAAGTAACATCTAAAAGGCCCTTGCATAAACAGGATCCATGGGAGCCACTAATGTGACTCCTATGGATCATTTATTGTTTTTTGTTTATTTTTATTTTTAAAGCTTAAAGTTGTCATTATTATTATTATTATTATTATTATTATTATTATTATTATTATTATTATTATTATTATTATTATTATGATTTTTCCATAAAGGTTTCATCTCGTGCTGCAGGGGCAACAAGGGATGAAACCTATACATTCATTTTCTCTCTACTTCTATCCCCTCCTTTTTAACATCGTTATATAATATGTATATATAAGAGGCTGCTGTATGACAACAAAAACAGCAAAGAACTTTATGAATAAGCCTCATACTATAATAGTGTTATGTTATAACATTTATTCTAAAACATGTGCTAACAAAAACTCCTTGTAAAACTAATTAAGAGGTAGTGGGGCTGTCCCTTAAGAACAGGGACAGTACCACATCCTATAAATGCCGATGAGCATTTAACTATTGCTTCATAAAAGTAGTTATACTACTTGCTGTGGAATACAAAAACACATTCTATAAGGATAATGTATCTCCTCAGGATAATCAGAAATAAAATATCAATCAATCAATCAACAGGAGATGTTTATAGGCAGTCCCCCTGTTCCATCGGTGGCCAATGCCAGGCCCCACTCAGCTAGACGAGGCGTGGAGGCCTTTTTTCCCCGTCTCATTCACATCCACTTTGCACAGTGAGAAGGTACTGCTCCTGCGGGGGGCATCAACTGTTTAACCCTTTAAGGACGGACGTCGCTAAAAGATAACATTTGTCGTCATGATGCACCAATGCAGCCCCGGCGAGTAACTCGCCAGTGCTACATTGGTGCATCATGCTGACCCTCTGGGAGTGTCTCAACCCCTTAGGGTCGGCATGATGCATGAATGCAACACTGGCGAGTTACTCGCCGGGGCTGCATTCATGCATCATGACAACCAAGGCCGTCCTTTAAGGGATAACACATGGCTGTAAAAATCCAGCATGGTCTAGCGGTTACTTGGAGACCGATCGTGGTGCAGAGATCCATATCAGTGCTAAACAGTGCTACTGCTAGACTTCTACAGGTTGTATAGTGCCATGCCATCTGGTCTTTGTGAGGTATGGAGGGGGGTTAAGGTCCAAACTTGTCCTATTGTGTAATGGTGGCATAACTTAGGTAGATAACGATTTCATTCTGAACTTATTTACTGCTTCTAAATTTATCCTTTTCATTCTCAAAAAAAAACTAATTATCAAAAAACAGAATTTGCCTTTAACATTTTAAAGACACCTTGAACCTCACAGTTTTTGTTTGGCATGTCGCTCCGATGCCATGGGGCAGTGAGTAATGGCTCCTGTCTGATTAAGGGAGTCTAGGTGACTCCCTGGTTCACATAAGGGTGTCACCTAGGAGAGTCACTCACATAGCTCCCTAGCTCCCTTAAGGAAGTCCATTTGGACCAGGACCCTGCTATAGACAGGAGAGTCATTCTGGAGGCAAGCTCTTTTCTCTGTAAAGTTACCCTTGAGGGCCGTATGGATGCATCACGACATGGAAGCACTATGCTGTCCTCTTATAGCCGCCTGAATAATAGGCCACTTTGTGTAAGTAGTGAGGGAGGACTCAAGCAGCAGTAGTTAAAGTGGCATAATTACTGAGCGTGTCCCACTCACATTTCAAGTACTGTTCTACTGTCTACTATGTGGTTAAGTGTGAGTGAAGTGTGTGTGGTATTGCCCCTTTAACGGGGTGTAGTGTTTGTCACCCTCCAGTGTATGAGCACCAAGCACACACACCAGCACATTCTACACCAGAGGATGGCGCCACCCTCCCAGGTCAATCCACTCTCTGTATGGATTAGGCCATCTTTATACACCAATAGATAATGTGTGCTAATTTATGCAGTTATTTTTACATACAAGCCAAGAATCTGCTTGGAGAGTCACATCTCTGCCGTGGATGGACACCCTACAGAGAGGCCTTCTGATGACTCCCTCTGGTGCAGAATGTCACTACCATTGACATCAAGTGTTTGGACTGTCGATTCCACATAGTGAAACTCTGCAAACATAACATTAACATTCAGTTCCAGCTGATCATTTCCGTGTTGAATTCTATCAATGCCTACTACTATTAGACCCCTTTCAAAATGATATTAAAATGAAGTGTAACGCCATTATACACATATAAAGGTGTCGCACTTGAATTTGATATCTGCATTTAAAACTTTGGCAGGATATCCCATTCAGTGGCTGGGAGGCAGTTCCTACTTCTACTTCTGGTGCATTGTTTATTGCTTGAGCCTAACCCTTGTCGCACTGTGAATTGATGCATTAATTCTGCTGTGACACTTCCAAGGTGAGTATCTTGCCAGTGCTTCATCCAAGTATCATGCAGACACTACATGGTTGATACACTCCAGAATGATCGGCATGATGCAGCAATGCAGCCGTAAATGCCTTAAACGCATGTATCATGCTGATAAAGGACATGGTATTTTAACTCTGTCGCTAAAAGATGACATTGGTCGTCATGATGCACCAATATGGCCCCGTTGAGTAACTCGCCGGGGCTGCATTGGTGCATGGTGCTGACCCTTTGGGAGAGTCTCAACCTCATGAGGTCGGCATGATGCATGAATGCAGCACTGGCGAGTTACTCGCCAGGGCTGCATTCTTTCATCATGACGACAAAGGCTCATGCCATCCTTAAAAAGTTAAAGCACCCTGCTACCCTAACAGGGTTAAGTGTGGGCGTGCAGCGGACGTCATTGGATCCCAACTGCAGTATTTGACGACATTGTTTGACGGATCAGCCACCCCCCACCAAGCACCCCCACTCCCCCCCCCCCCCCCCCCAAGCACATCCCCCCCCCCCCCCCACGCAGTCTTACTGGTGAACACTCTCCTAGCACAGTCTCAAATAAGAGCTCAAGCCTCAGGAAATCTTTTGTGGAAGAAGAGAGGAAAATAGTACTACTTTGCTGTTTTCCTAACCCCATCACAAACAGCAGTTTCCCTACACCAAAAAAGGTTCCTAATAATATCTTCAATTTAAACCATGAAAACATACCTAATACTTCTGCTATTTCTAAAATTTGCTCTTCACATATTTCCCTGCATATTTGAATCGATTCTAATTTGTAGAGATGTTTATTTTCAAATCATAGTAAATGTAAGTTTTCCAGGTGATTCACCACATTTTGGCAGAGAAGGAAGTAGTGCCGGCAGAAGCAGATGGAAGAATCTGCTGGGAGAGTGCCCCACACAGTCATACTGATGACCACTCTCCGTGCACAGTCTCAAATAAGAGTCTGTCAAAAGGCCCAGGCTTCAGGAAATCTCTTGTGAAAGAAGGGAGGAAAAACACAACTACTTTATGACTTATTATGACTAATATATCTGTATGTATAATCATATCTCAGGCTTGCTGTAACCGACAAAATGCACGACTTATTCCTGTCATTTGCAGTTAAAATAAAAATCTTTGAAATGAATTGAATACTTTGCTAATTTCCTATCCTCATTACACTTTGAAGTTTCCATACAACAAATGAGGTTCCCAAGGATATCTTTAATTTCCATTTTTGTAATAAAAACATGAAAACATGTCCAATACTTCTGTAAATTTCAATATCTCTTCTTCATACCTTCCTACAAATATTTGAATCACTCCACAGTAGTGTACGAGCTGTCAAAATGACATTAAACCCTCATTACTTAGTGGTATCAATGAATATCTTAAAAATGATTTCAGGGTGATCCGCCACATGGCAGAGAGAAGGTAGAGCCGGTAGAAATGAATGAGAGAATCTGCTGGGAGATTGAAGGATGACAAATCAAGGGTCCCAGCCAGGCGCACTGCGTCTCATTCCTGAAGCTACTTGACATGGAAGTGGACTAAAAAGTGGGAATGTTTTACATTTTGGTTTTCTTTGTCTTGTCAATTGTTGAGTTGTCATGACAAACCGGAAGGTGGCCTGCTGCGCGCATGCGCTGTCAAGAGGCAATATGACTCCTGCTGGGGCTGGTGTAATTGTGCCTGGGTGTGGGGAGGGGCGGAGGTCAATTGGAAAGGTGGGGCTGCGGCAAGGGGGGGGGGGGTGAGGGGAGGGTGGGAGGTAGGGGGGGGGGATGGTTTGGAGCAGGGGAAGAGGAAATGAGGCAGGGGGGAAAGGAGCATCGAAGGGCAGGATGGGGAAAGGGAGGGAGGGTGGAGGGAGGGAAGGGAGTAGGAAGGGGGGATTGAGGGAGGGAAGAGGAGGACTGGAGAGGAGCAGGGAGGGGGGAAAGAGGGGGGGTGGAGGGACAAAGGAGGGAGGGGAGAAGGATGGCTAATGGAGGAGAAAATGAGAAAGGAGAGAGGTAGAGAGTGGGACAGAGAGAGAGATGGTGGGGAACTCGAAGGGAGCAGAGAGACGGGAGGCGGGAAGGGAGGAACGGGGAAGGCGCCTTGACATACCATGTACAATGGGGGCATGCATGATCACGAAAGCCTTGGAAAAGACAAGAGCACCTGATGATTTTCAATTAAGAAGGAAGGAACAGTGGAAGCAGTTGGTCGGGATTAGTAAGGGGGGAGGCAAGTACAATATAGATAATAGAAAGATGTCATGAAAAGTTATCGATGAATCAGTGACAGACAAGGTGTGGCAGAGGTCAGGCATGGGTGGAGCAGGGAGGGAGGGGCCTGGGTGTGTGTGTGAGGGGGGGGGGGGGGGTCAACTACACGGGGTGTGTCTGTGGTAAGGAGGGGGGGACACCTGTAGGAGGGGGCCGATGATATTCGCACGAGGAGCTCGTGCAAATAACGGCCGCTATTTGCACGAGGAGCTCGTGCAAATAGGGGCCACTATATGCACGAGGAAACGGCGAGAGAGGTGACAAGGGCTAGAGAGGTGACATACACACTATATGCACGAGGAAGCGGCGAGATAGGCGACCTGCACCAGGAGGCGGCGAGAGATGGGACATACCCACTATATGCACGAGGAACCGACTAGAGATGGGACATGCACGAGGAACCGGCTAGAGATGGGACATCAACGGACAACCGACTAGAGATGGGACATGCACAACGAACCGGCTAGAGATGGGACATGGACATGGAACCGACTAGAGATGGGACATGGACATGGAACCGACTAGAGATGGGACATGGACATGGAACCGACTAGAGATGGGACATGGACATGGAACCGGCTAGCCTACAGATGGGGACCGGCTAGAGATGAGACATGCATATATGGAACTGGCTAGACCGGTTTTGCCACCAGTCAGTGCTAGTCTGATGCTCCACATATACTTTGAGGGACAAGTGCTTTCATATTTGTAAGATATTAGGCCTAGGCCTATAGGGCTGAAGGAATAGGCCCTATGCCTGATTTTTTTTGCATTATGCACAAGCCTTGTCTACAGGCCTAGGCTTACACATAGGTCTATAGCCCTACTTGTATCTTAGGGCCGGGTCATTATGTTTTAGACCTAATCTCACGTGTAGGCCTAATAGGCCTTACATGTAGTAGGCTAGGCCTACAAATAGCTTATAAATATGTATATATTTCATCTACAAAATGAAAGGCCTATATATGCTGGTCTAATTGGTGGAGTGTTCATTGATTAATTACAGTGGGGGGTGGTGAAGTTTTTCGCCCCCCCCCCCTTTGGACTATAGTAATGTGCGGGCTTTTTTGCTAAAAAGGGGCTAAAATTTTTACCCCACCCCCCTCAAGAGGGGTCAGAATTTTTTACTCCTCCCCCTCAGGAGGGGTCGGAAATGTTTACGCCCCCCCCCCCCCCAACCCACCAACCTGCCCCCCTGAAACTAATAAATGAACACTCCCTTATTTGACGAAGACATTCTATCTTCCTTGCACGTAATGATATCAGTGCTTAAAATCATTAAAAAATTAAAAGGCTGGGGTTTATAAGCATGTAATCTATATGCACAGCAAAATCGGCTTACCAAATTCCACACACACGCCCCCCCCCCCCTTGCTAGAGCGGCAGATAAAGGACGCGGCAGATAAAGGACGCGTAGAGGACGCAGGGAGGCGCGCGCGGCAACGTCGTAGTCCTCGGGACTACAGTGGCCGCAGCAATCGGTCAGCTGCGCTTGTTTCCGACGACGCAGTTTCCTTTTGCCCAATCACGTGTCTCAACGTGGCTTCTCAGAGCAGACAATTTGGGTTATATCCTACTCTCTTCATGGTAAGTGTGCATATTTTTGACAATAATATCTACTGTTTCATCTATACGCTCTACCCTCCTGTTCTACCATTAAGACTCCCGGTATGAAAGCAAATTTGTTTTAACTCCCCCCTAGGAATTACTCAGTCAGGCATGCCGAGGCTGGGTCAGGGCGTACTCGTAGGGCACATGCACCAAGGTGGGGGGGGGGGGGGGGGGGTAGGCCAAATGCGTACAGAAACGTACAGGGGGGTGGGGGGCCTAGGCCCATTTTGGCATACGCATTGTGTACGCATAGGGCCGTCTTTTTTGGCATTTTGGAATTAAATTGGTACGTTTTTAGGTCCTTATACTCCATTAAGGTGTTGGACCTATTGTCTCTACTGTAGGTTTATTTCCATATATCATTTCTGGTACTCTGGGGGGTGCAGAGGGGTCCCGCTTGAGGTCGGAAAGTCGCCGAAATTAAGGGGTCCAGGTCGAAAAGTCGCTTTTTTGGACCCTTTAATCTATTGCAAATGTTGTCCAAAAGTCGCCAGGTCGCTTATATTATTGCCTTAGGTCGGAAGTCGCCTCCAAAACAGCCCAGGTCGCCAGGTCGCTTTTGACCCATCTTGAGCCACACTCTGGGCGGAGATTTTGGAAGTGCTGTCCGGAGGTTTTGTGACTGGGTGTGCTGCCCGGAGGTTTTGGAGGTGCTGTCCGGAGGTTTTGTCAATTGTGAGCGGAGATTTTGTGGCCTAATATATTAAGAAAAACCAGGGCTACTAGTGGGACTCCAACCCATATGGGTAGGACTCATGTACCAGCGCCTAGACCACACAGCCACGGCGCCTGTACATGGTTTGGTACCTGAGAATACCTACTGAAGTTACAATGCACATTATAAATTATAAACAACATAATCATTTTATTGACAAAAATCTTTTCAAAACATAGCGATGGTTAGATGTTATCATCAAATTATTTGTATAAACTTAACTAGTTTCACGACATTAGAGCGTGGAGGATAGGCCTACACTCTGTTACCTGAATATTATAATTGGCCCCAGGGTGTCTTTACAAAAAATAGCTTCAATTCTGGGGTGAATTTATGTCGTTCTGCATCAGGCAAACAATAGGCACATTGAAGCTCCCCCCCCCCAAAAAAAAAGAAAGTATATAAAAAATGTAATAGCAAGGGTCTCTAGTGGGACTCGAACCCATATGGGTAGGACTCACGTACCAGTGCCTAGACGTACACACAGCCACGGCACCCGCACATGGTTGAGTACCTGAGAATTCTTACTAAAAGTATAATATACATTATATCAGCCTCGGCCAGCGTCTAACTCACCAGTTGGATACACAGCACAGGGAGCCGCAACAGTGTAGGGTGGGAGTCCGAGACTGACATTTGGGACCTTTAGCAACCACGAAAAAGCTCATTAAACGCAGATGTAGCCTATCCCTTTAGCACTACTATGTCTGCGTTAAATGAGCTACGTCACCCCCCCTCCCCGATCAATCAGCCATATATATGTAATTGTGACCCCCCCCCCTCCGAGAGCCCTTTTTTCATTATTACTCCTATATGCACCAAGCCCTTCCCTCCCAGATGCATTACTATAATTACTCGGTCCTAAGCTTGACCCTCCCCTTCCATCCCCAAAGCAGGCTATACCTTTGACAAGTGGGAATTGTCCTATCTGGGATGCTACGTTGTTGATAGTATATGAAAGGCATCAATTTTATTTTAAAAGAAGATTTTTTTTCCTAGTCTTCCTGGGGTATTATTTTCTGAGAATTTACTGCTTTACAGGGGGATGAAATCTCCGTAGAGACTCAGATCTTTTTATGAGAAAAGGGTTTGCCTCTATATGGGGGGGGGAGTTTAAAATAGGCCAAAAAAAATAGATGTTGTGTTTCCGGTCACCCGACCCTACCTAGCAAAACAGGGCCGACCCTATTTTTTTCTTTAGACATTTTGGGAATTTTTCTCTTTTTTTTTAATTTTTTTTTTTTCAATTTAATCCTTTCTATTATCTTTTTTTCAAAGGCAAGAAGAGGCTAGGTTTCTATTTGAGAACCATACATCATTCCACTACAGATCTGTTCCACAGAGAAGCGTAGAAAGCAAATCTTCATTGGGGGTCCCAGCCCAGGGGGGCCTGCTCCAACTAACTTTAAATATAGCCTTTTATACATAATGTATCATATCACGATAACAAAATGTTCTCAGACTCCCACCCCCTGTACGCATCTGTATGTATTTGGCTTGACACCCCAACCCCCCCTTGAACTGATGGATGGCCCCTACCATAAATTCTAAATTCTCGCACATAAGCTGCACCCCTTACTTTGACCACTGCTTTAACAAATTATATAAGCCACTGAGGGGGACTGAAAGTTGTTGATTTTAATAGTATTGTAATACCATAAAACCTTGCGTATATGCCTAACTCGTGTATAAGCTGCACCCCGACCTTGGGCAGATCCTATAAGCCACACCAGAGATCTTATTATTATCTTAGTACTGTACCATAGTA
The DNA here is from genome assembly GCA_947462335.1 of Harmothoe impar. NCBI lineage: Eukaryota > Metazoa > Annelida > Polychaeta > Phyllodocida > Polynoidae > Harmothoe > Harmothoe impar. The sequence goes on from OX381710.1 coordinate 3,343,965, forward strand.
GCAAGAACTTGCGTGTAAGCCGCACCCTGACTCTGGGCCGATCCTATAAGCCGCACTGCCGATCTGACTCGCCATGGCTAATACGCGAAGTATAACCGGTGTATTTGTTTTACCCTCCCTCATATATTTTTTTTAACTCCCCCCCTCAAGGGATCCAAATTCCCCTTTCCCTGTTGTTAAAAATGAGCACTCCCTGATTGTACTATCATCTATTATACCTCCAAAACCCTAATATTAACTGCAACTAGACTTTTAGAACACTGTTCACATACTTACTGCGACAATTTGGCTTGCAATTCCCAGGCCCCTTCAAAAAAAAAATCAAAAAAAAACTTTTTTCATGCTGCTACCGGAAACACACCTTTTTTTCTTTTGGCCATATTACCAGACCAGAACAGTAATATATGTAAAACTACACTATTGGGCCTCTAGATTTTCAATGTTTATTGTCTCGGGGGGAGGTGCATGTCCTCAACCCCTACTATTGTTTAAGTATTAAAGGGGCACAAAGGGCCTTCTGCCATCTTCATGGAAAATTACCCCTGTATATAAAGGTTGGTGTATGCACATGTATGGAATTATAACAAATGATTATCTATTTGCGAGAGCAGGGGTGTTCCCAATATCATTTCGAAGCAGGAATCTCACAATAGACATTGTTCATTATTCATGGAATTATTTACACAATATTAATCAATTCAATCACTTGATCGCCTTGATAACCCTGAGTGATATGTGATGTAATACATCCAATCCTTTTGCCTACATGCTCATTTCAGATAAAAATGGCTGACATGGATCAACCCCCAATTGTGAGGCCAGATTATGGCGCACCCCTGACTGCGGTAAAAGCATGGTTGGCCTACAATAAGGCCATATATAAAACCCTTAGCCCCAGCAACAAAGCAATATACCAGCTTGTGCGTAAAGCGGCCAATAGCCGGAAAGGGTATGCAGAGAAATCAACACACCCGCAGACAGGTGCGGCCTACCTCGCACAGAAGGCTAAAACACAGCGCGTAAGTACAATAGACAAGCTGAAAAACAACTGAAATGGGGCCTAAATGGGAAATTATAGTACATTTTTAACACTATATATTACAAATTTTATCTAAATCAAATTTTAAAAAGATTCCTTTTGAAGCTTGCCGGTCGAAGATGTCACCCGGTTAAAGACGTCACCCAGTCAAAGACTATTAACTAGTATCGATCTTATGAGACACAGCTTGTACTTGAAAAAATATATCCAAACCCTTTTTACAAATATACAATTCAGACATTGTACACATTTTCTCCTGCCTATCCCATATATACAGTGATTTCGACCCAGTTGGAGATAACACTGGGGTGTGGACTCATACCCCCTGCCCTGCCAGCTTAATATGATGGTATTACCACTGCATAAGGCGTTGACTTTCTAGTCCTTTAATACATGCTTTTTGTTGCAGTAAAGGTACTTAAAGTAGTACCCGCACCTTGCCTGCAGCTCCCAGCAGCTTTCTCCTCCTGTAAGCACCAACCTACTTCCCTGTAACTTTAAGCGTCACCTTAAAGTAGGGGTTGCAGTTTGTCGGCAGATTTCACCTACTTTAATAATATACCTGCTTTCCTCCAACTTTAACATGTGCTTTAAGTAGGGAGTAGGACCGCAGCTTGTGTAGGTTAAACTCCTATTCAGACACATTAAACTTCACCTCAAGACCAAGGACAGGTGAAGGGAGGCTGGGGACAGGTGAAGGGAGGCTGGGGACAGGTGAAGGGAGGCTGGGGACAGGTGAGTGGAGAAAGGTGAGGGGAGGCTGGGGACAGGTGAGTGGAGAAAGGTGAGGGGAGGCTGGGGACAGGCGAGGGGAGACAGGTGAGGGGAGGCCGGGGACAGGTGAGGGGAGGATGGGGACAGGTGAGGGGAGGCCAGGGACAGGTGAAGAGAGGCCGGGGACCGGTGAGGGGAGGTCGGGGACAGGTAGGGGAAGGCCGGGGACCGGTGAGGGGAGGCCGGGGACAGGTGAGGGGAAGATTGGGACAGGTGAGGGGAGGCCGGGGACAGGTGAGGAGAGGCCGGGGACAGGTGAGGGGAGGTCAGGGACAGGTGAGGAGAGGCCGGGGACAGGTGAGGGGAGGCCGGGGACAGGTGAGGAGAGGCTGGGGACAGGTGAGGGGAGGCCTGGGACAGGAGGGAGTATATGACACATTCTCCATGCGCGGGGGGGGGGGGGCAGGTAGCTGTAGGCCGTGTTTGGTGTACTATAGAGCCGCCAGGAGGGCGTATATGACATATTCTCTGCACCCTGGAGTAGGGATGTCATCGATACCCCTATAATCGATACACCAACATTTCTAGAATCCCGATTATCGCATCGACAAAAGCTCTATATCGATACACCTTTTATACCACAGCTAGCCTCCTAATTTACCTTTCTAAAATTGCAAAAATTATGAAAATATTCTATCTAGAACTTGCTTTTTATTCATTTTGAAAATGGTGACCTTTGTAGCTTCATAATATTGAGGGAATATCACTTCGGATTGTGGTCAAATTTTAGCAAATGTTCATCTTTGTATGAGGAAGGAAATAAACATCAATTTACCCCATATTTTAAGCAGATATTACCTGTTTTGTAGTGTAGAAATAAATCGATATACCGTATTCAACGTAATAAGCGCCCTCCCCCTAATAAGCGCCCCCCCCTATTTTGGGCAATTTTAGACTAGAATAAGGGTTCAGCTCTCACGATTTTGGTGACAATTAAACTCTTTAGTACTAAAAACGCCATGAAAATAATTTTATAAGCGCCCAGGGCGCTCATTACGTCAAATACGGTAATCGAAAAATCGAGACCAAAATAGTGATAATCGAAATCAACATAAATTGGATGTCAATGACATCCCTACCCTGGAGGTGCAGGTAGCTCTTGGGGAGGCGTGGCTGTGTTTGGTGTACTATAGAGCCACCAGGAGGGAGTATATGACACATTCTCTGCGCCCTGGAGGTGCAGGTAGCTGTTGGGGAGGTGTGGAGGTGTTTGGGGTACTATAGAGCCGCCAGGGGGGGGGGGTATATGACACCTGCTACGGACCCTGGGAGGACAGGTAGCTTGGGGGAGAAGTGTGGCCGTGATTGGTGTACTATAGAGCCGCCAGGAGGGAGTATATGACACTTTCTTCAGCTACAGTCTGCACCCAGTGACAGCCTACACAACACTGATCTGCTTCAGTGAACATCAGAGGTCACGTGACCTCCCTAGCTAATCAGAGGGAGGTCTCGCGGAGGTCACATGACCATGAGAGCACCCCCTATATAATGGGGTGCTGCTGGGGGGCTCCTCCCTTCACGACTGCCTGGGCTACTGGACACACCTCCTGCTGCTACAACCTACCTGCTGCATGCCTAACCTCTGCCCGACTGACTGCCCAGCTGCCCACCTGACTGCCCACCTTACAGGACCTGGCCCCAGCCTCCAGACCCTGCCCCAGCCTCCCTTCTTCCCAGAAATATCCCCAAAAAGATGACCCCTCCCCCTTGGATAAGATATAAGGCATAGGCCGGACTGGAGCTTGTTGTGGCGGCCCGCACTGATAACAGCTGGTAGGGTGGGTACCAGCATGTCCCTGGAAGTGGGTGTTACCCAGGGACAAGGTACCAGTCAGGGGGTGCCTTATCAGTGACGATAACCGCACCCAGCGGAATTTTAAATGGCGGACCCAATGGCTATGAGTCTATAGCCCTATAAAGACCCCTGTTCATATTTAAAATTTAAAAAATTATCAGCCAATATTTTGATAAAAAATTAAGCAGGGTTTAGTCAAATTTCTGCAACTTTAAGCGAGCCTCCAAGTCAGGGTTTAATCAAATTTCTATAACTTTAAGCAAACCTCCAAGTGAAGGTTTAATCAAATTTCTGCAACTTTAAGCAAACCGTGTTGAAAGTCTATGTTTCATCTTCAGAAGAACCGTCCTGACCCAAAGTCCGATTCGGGGAAGAAGAAGACCAAGCGCAACACAGCATACAAGCAAAAAAGTCGTCTAGAGGCCAAGGAGAGGGCAGCTAAGGAGAACAAGGTGTCAGGCTCAAGCAATGAGACAGAGCCAGAGCGTGAGGAGGAGGAAGTTAAAGAAGCTGAGACGGGCTCTGAAGTAGAGCTGGAGAACGAGCTAGAGGTGATGCAACCTCAGCAGTCCCAGAAACAGGACTGTCCTCTACGTGAGTTAATATTTTTACAATAAAACGGCACTGTTCATGTTCAAGGTCACTCTGAAGTTGTAAAGAAAGTTTGAAATGTTGCTCGCTAAGTACATATTGTGCATACTCAACCCTATTCCTGTGACTGTATATTTACTGTAAAAATATATTTTTTTGTTTGTGTAAATTTTCTTGTCTTGTGTAAATGTTGTAAATCTGCCTGAAAGCCCTGTGCTCCCTCCCCTCATAAAGTGATTTAGAAAGTTATAAACAACCAATTTGGTTGGCCATTTTCGCTACTGTGATCTTTCTGGTGTCCGGGTCAGGCGCCCTCCTGACAATCGTCCCTAGGACAACAGGCCCTCAGCATTTTAGCCACATGATGTTGGGCCACCCTGACAATCAGCCCTATGACAATCGGTCCCCATGACCGTAAGCCTGCTAGACTATAAGCTATGCCGGTAACGTCCTAGCATAGGTGACGTCCGAGCATTGGTGATACTAACGTCTGGATACATGCCAGACTAACGTCTGGATACATGCCAGACTAACGTCCGGACACATGCCAGACTAATGTCCGAACACTAGCGTCCGAACACTAGCGTCCCAACACTAGCGTCCCAACACTAGCGTCCCAACACTAGCGTCCGAACACTAGCGTCCCAACACTAGCGTCCCAACACTAGCGTCCCAACACTAGCGTCCAAACACTAGCGTCCCAACACTAGCGTCCCAACACTAGCGTCCCAACACTAGCGTCCCAACACTAGCGTCCCAACACTAGCGTCCCAACACTAGCGTCCCAACACTAGCGTCCCAACACTAGCGTCCCAACACTAGCGTCCCAACACTAGCGTCCCAACACTAGCGTCCCAACACTAGGGTCCGAACACTAGCGTCCAAACACTAACGTCCGAACACTAACGTCCGAACACTAACGTCCGAACACTAACAAATGTCATACTAACATCCGAACACATGCCAGACTAACATCCGAACACATTGCTGACTAACGTCTGAACCCTCATGTCTTGCCATACCAGACTCGAGGGGGGCTAGTCTGCTAGGGGAGGATACAGGGAAGGGAAGGGTAGGGCAGATGTAGAGTATGGGTGGGGGACAGAGGAGGTAAACAGCACCCTGCGTTCACTGGGCCTGGAAACGGGCCTTGTGGCTGATGCTGTGAATGCTTCCTTACATGGCTTACTACTGCAGGCCGGGTCGGGTGTTAGGGAGAGATGAATGAGGGGGGGGGGGGTCAGTCAGTGAGCCTTAGGGCTCAACAAGTCGATGTGTCCAGTGCCCGTGACACAGAAAAATTCCACTGGACACAGACAATTTTGAAAGTTGTGCCCGTGGACACAACTGAAATTGAGTAAATTTTAACGCATATTATGATAATTCCATGAGCTAAACCACAAGGCAAATAATGAGTGTAGACTAGACTGGCCTGCATCAGTGAGAGCTCTGCCCCGCCGCACACTAGGCTACCTTTAGCACTACTACATCTGCATTTAATGAGCTACTTCTGGTTTGCTAAAGGTGCCTCTTGTTGGAGGGGGGGCGCAGTGCGTGGCGGAGTATACCTTCAGTATATTCCCAGGGACTACCCTGTGTTAGGCCTACTATATATATTGACCACCAACCATGATCTGTCCAGTTTGGTCTATAATGGTAAGATGCCTGCCTTCTACGCGGGAAGCCCCGGTTCAATTCCCGGAGGATGCGGCAGCGTGTACATCCTATGGTCAGCTTCTTCATGCTTGGACGTTAGTGTGACATGTGTGGAACATTAGTGTTTGAACGTTAGTGTTCGGGCGTTAGTGTTCGGACGTTAGTGTTCGGACGTTAGTGTTCGGGCGTTAGTGTTCGGATGTTAGTGTTCGGACGTTAGTGTTCGGGCGTTAGTATGACGTGTGCTGGGATCAATATCTCAGCAACTAGACATAGATGAGCTTCCATATCTACACCAAGGGTAGATATTTATACAATCTAATATGGCGCTTAACATGCTTCCTAAGAGAAGTCTACCCTAATACCTTTGGCAAACGTTTTCCAGACGTCCATTAAATGTTCTACAAAGACGTTAGCTAGGTATTCCCTGACTATATCATGATGATTTTTTGATATATCATTTGTCATTCTTCCATTACAGCCAAGCCATTTATCTCTCCCATGGTCAGTCAGGAGGAGGAGGTGCGGAACGTGCCAAGGAGGACCCGCTCTAACACCGCGGCAGAGAATTGCAAGAGGACCCGGGTCCACATCATGCCAGCCCCCAGTGCAAGGCAAACCCGGTCCAGAGCATCCCGGTTCTAAAGGGAGAATTTACCAGGGAGAGACGACTGGCATGACACAGAAATGGGTAGCTGTCCAGGGTTGGCTATATTAAAGCAGGATCTAGAATATAACACCTGTGGACAGTGTTACACAACCAGCAGGTGACTTCTGGTCACACCGTGTAAATCTCCCTTTACCATCACACATTTTCCAGATGCTCCCTGTAGTTATAGATATAGATGGCATCAGTCTAACCTCATAGAGATTGATACACATGGCTTGATACAGATCATGCATGGACAGTCAGCCATCCAGTATACATTATGCACATCACATCATATGGGAGTCTTTATTATTCCTGAACTATGCTCAATATGTATGACAAGCTTTGGCCTTAGGTAGAGGTCCTTTTATTTCTATCTGTAGCATGATATTTTTGATACTGCAAAATTAGAGTAGAGTATATTACAAAGATTACTGGATTTGATGAATGCATATATATACAACAGCTGTTGGCTTTATGTTATATTTGTTAGTAGATTTAGATAAAGATATACTATGTAAACCATATATTGAGGGTATATTTCATCTATACCAGTACTCGTGATACAAAGCCCCATAAATTATGGTGGTTTTTTCTTTTAAGACAGTGTTTGTAATTGCCGTGAGTGACTCAGGAGTGTAACTGCTTTTAATTTCTATCTTATCACCATGATATTCTTGTGGGGGGAGGGGTGTTGACAGGAAATAAAATGTTTTAAACGACTCTGGACCTTTTACCTTGTCAGATGTCATCACATCAATTTCCACAGTAAGATACTGAATGGTAATACACAAAAACCACATCGTTCATCACACAAAAATATTTTATTTGACACTTCTATCTCTCTTTCCACAACACAAAACAATGTTACCAAACAGGTCTATTTATATGAAAGCTGAAATATGTACCGCTCCCATACAAAAGAACATCATACGTAAGGCCACTTAAAGTTGATTGTCAGCTTTGCTGACACCACGTGCATGCTTCAAAAAGAGCCACATTGGGTCTTTGTTCATATTTTGAGGAAAAGGATAAAATGGGCGGATCCATGAAAAGCTCACATAGCATTTTGCAAAATAACCATTATATTGGCTATAAATTGGGGTAGAAACGAAATTTAAAAGGCATTTAGCACCTTATCTCAATGTGCAGACCCTAAATATTCTAGAAAAAAAAGAAAAAGGCCCTCCCTCACCCCCAGAAAAAAGTGATACAAAGTAGAATAAAAGGTATCCTCCCGCCCCCTTTTTTCCTAAAATGTGTCTGCACAGCTGATAATCCGAATTTCAAAGAACCTGTGACATGATATTTACGTTTCCCTTCTCCCAAGGAATATAGAGCCTGACGATCCAGGAAATGTGACACAGGCTAGTGCATGATATCGATTTTTTTTCCTTTATTATTATTTTTTTCTTTGGGCGGGGGGGGGGGGGGGCGGGGGTTGTGGGGCATGCCCCAAAACCCTCCTAGCTTGACAACTGGCAACAAAAAATCGACCTGTTGACAGATTTTTTCTTAAACTCCTTAGTGTATGTTTGCATCATGATAGTGCATATTTATATGTGCTCTTTTCATGGACTGAACCAAAAGGGGTGCACTAGGTGAGGGAGGGGAGGATGGGCAAAATCATTGTTTATGAGTATAAGAACATGCCTTCCACATATTACATGTATATTGGCATGATGCGTGGTAGAGAGGCATAATCATCAAGCACTACATATATGTACATGTGTATATACATGTACCATTTAATCGGGACTTTAAGGAAATTATCAGCTTTGCAGACACAACCCTCATCATTTAAAAAGGGCCGAATTTATATCCATTAGCCTATCCAAATTCCTTTAGACTGAAATAAAAATTAAAAGGGGCCGCCCTAATGGTACAAATTAGGAATATCAAATCAAAAAGCCACCCTCCCCCCTATTTTTTCTTGAAAATATCTGCAAAGCTGATAATCAATTTTAAGCAGCCTTATGGATAATATGTAAATGTTAGACCAACAAAAAGTCATTGACGAAAACGATAACATGGCCCTCTAAGACAGGTTGGGTATATAGCCTAGCACTATAGGTCACCCCAGGTAGAGATGGGAGGGTGTGGAGCTGGACCCCAGGACAAATCACTAGTACATGTACGAGGACAGGATGGCGAACAACAATGCTGCCAAATAGCTTGTGGCCGGCCTCTCACACCTCAGTAGTGTACTCGTTACGTCACACACCACGTGACCTACTGGCCTCTCACACCTCAGTAGTGGACTCGTTACGTCACACACCACGTGACCTACTGGCGGCCTCTGTGCGGCGGTGGAGGTATTGTTATGGTGGGGAAGCTATGTCAGCGGCCACTACTCACTTACCATGTAATGTGGTGCAGTTCGAGGTATACTATAAGGTATAGAATTATTCAGTAAACACGATGGTACAAAGTAGTTGGAGACGTTACAGTGGCCCTTAAAGTGGCGTAAATATACTTGATTTACACAACTCTCGGAGTAAGACAAGATTAAGTCTGAGATGGATACGCTGATGCACGCATGTGTACCCTCTCTATCCGACGATGTAAGGACAACTATATGGAGCCTGTACTCTTAACACTGCTACACTGAAGGTCCTTTGGTACAACACAATCTAAATTGATACAAATGCCGGTGTCCCGAACTGGAGCCCTGTGGAGGATAGGCCCTCAGATGATAAGCCCCCTGATGTTTTGCCACCAGAGGATCTGCCCCCCAGATTTTCTGCCCCCAGATGATAAGCCCTGCTGAATAAAAGCACCCAGGATAACAGGCCATGTTCCTAACCTCCAATCACCTAACATCCGATCATCTAACATCCAATCACCTTACATCCGATCATCTAACATCCAATCACCTAACAACCCAATCATCTAACATCCAATCACCTAACATCCGATCATCTAACATCCAATCACCTTACATCCGATCATCTAACCTCCAATCACCTAACAACCCAATCATCTAACATCCAATCACCTAACATCCGATCATCTAACCTCCAATCACCTAACATCCGATCATCTAACCTCCAATCACCTAACATCCGATCATCTAACCTCCAATCACCTAACCTCCTTTAGGTTTACCTATTTAAAAATGTTATATTGATATTATATAAAGCCCAGTCTAGCCCTTCATTGAAACTGTTTTTCGGTTATAATAATTAAAGTTGGAAAAACGTTAGAAAAGACATTAAATTGATGTCATATTGCGTATGCAAAATAAAAAGACAAAGTGGTGTATTTCACGTGTTGACTGGAGGTTAGATTGACTGGACATTAGGTTGAATGGACGTAAGGTTGATTGGACATTTGATGATTGGAGGTTAGGTTGACTGGAGGTTAGGTTGACTGGAGGTTATGGCCTATATTCAGGGGGCCTATTTTCAGGGGGCCCATTATCACAGGGCCAACTGTCTGAAGGGCCTACATTCTGGGGGCCAATTTCCGGGGGGGGGGAGCAATCATCAGGGGGCCCTTTTTCCAGAGGGCTCCAGCTCCTAGTACCGTCCTTCTATTTAGAGGCCACATAGCATCTGAATTACATTTTACCTGTATCAGATCACTAACTGACATGTCCAAGGACAACACCTGGACACATGTCTCTCAGCCCAATGCCTGTCTAAGGACAAAATACATGTCTCAGCACAACACCTATGTACATTATTAGACAGATGACGCATTACAGGAGTCTTGCTCATTGATGCACATCCTGCAGGTGTAGAAGGCGGGTCTCCTCCCGTGGATGTCTGCACATTGTTTGTGGAGAAATCGGTCGCAATGATCACAGGGTGCCCAGCTGTACCGTTCTCTCAATGTCTTTCGGCACCAAGATGCGTCACATTGGCGCCTACCCTCCCGGCTGTCGTCCATCATAACCTTTCAAATACATGTTCAGTAATTATACAAGTAGATAATCTTTACTACAGAGCCGCAAGCCTACCCAAGTAACAAGTTGAAGTTGTTTTCACTTTTTTAAACGTCATTCAAAGAGTGCAGAGATGCCATTTCTCCTATTTTTGTAGGATTTCCTTCTTTTTTGCTTCAATTTCTGTCATAAGATAATATTAATTTACTTTAGAACATTTACCAAAGATTTCCTATTTTTTGTCAATGACTTAGCGGCATCTCTGAAAGTGAAATAAAGTTATTATTACAATACAAGGAGATTTTTAAAACCAACACAGCCAAGGGCTCTTCAGCAGGTTAGCAGGGCGAATATGGGGGTCGGGGGAGAACGTTTCTGCACTATATGTGATGTGTTTTCACAAAAGCAATCTGAAGTCGCAAAAATGGATTTCAGGATTATGCTGCTGTCATAGAGAGCACATCTCTATTAATTTCCTTGCATCAATCATTTGACTACAGTAAAGTGAATATAATAAAGAAAAAACAATCCAAACCCTAATATACCTAAATTCATAAAAATCGATATTTCTGACCTAATACCCTCATTATCTCTAGCTTATGATGTGCGACTTCAAACTGGTTTGTGAAAACACATCACATATTAACTAAATAGTGTTTCAAATGGATCCATCACATGAAATACACAAGGGGCGTGACCTATTCCTTGAAATTGACATTGTTATTTCTCAAAATTGACAAATTTACACAGCAACCTCCTGTCTGGGGTCCTAGCAGGTGGTTATTGGCAGATCCAAAATTGTTGGAATCCCTTTGCCTTGGTTTGAACCCCGTAACCAGCAGCACATTTTTATTTGTAACCAACAAATAGTAGTAAAACGTTCTCCTAGTTACAGGATTCGACCCTACATGATCCAATGGTATATTGATGTTGATACAACATTTTATTTCATTTATTAACGTTTTCCTCAAAACATAATGTCACCATTGAATTAATATTTATGTAAGACGGGGTGTACTGTGTACAAACGCTACCTTCTAGCCTCTTTAGGTAAAGGACAAAAAATTCCAAAACATTGCATTAATGTCATTTGATAGGCCTTGGCCAGATAACCATTAGTGAAACAAGAATGAACATCATGCAATGCTCACTCAACATTTCTTGTTACCTGGGTACTGTATCATCATAAAAAGCAGAGTCAATTTCTGAATGGGGTAGTTCTTTTTTCTAAATAGGCATAGGTCCACAAGTTTTAGTCTGTTGAGTGGATTATCATAATTATTATGCTTTAATGCTACTCACATTGCAGAGTGTATGGGCAATATGACGACGCATGCCCGCCATGTGTATCTGCCGCATAACACAGGGTGGGACATTGAAGAGGACAGCACGAGCATTCATGAGAAGAAACACCCCACAGCTGCTTCCGTCTCTTTGTTCTGTGGAACGTAGGGTACTCAGCTCCCATCCCTCTGTGGGTAGCTCATCTGTGACAAGGCTGCGCCTTCTAACAAACTCCCTGTAATAAAAGTGTAAGATAACCTATAAAATTGCAGAAGTGTAGTTCTAGTGAAATTGCTTCTTAATCATTGAGATAAAGAGCTGCACTGATTGTCAATGCATTTGACCTAGCAAACTGACTAGAATAGGACATAACTATCATAACTAGTCATAAATTATGTAATCAGTGGACAGAATGGATAAGAATGAAATGTTGTAACAACTTACTTCCAAAGGTTGAAGAACCGTAAACCACGCCTTTTGCTATAGTCTGAGTGTACAGAGTCCAGAATGTGGACTTGCTTCAGTGGCACATGGACTGCAACCAGTATCCAGTGCTTGTCAACACACACCGGCAAGAACACCCACTGGTAAGAGGAAAGTGGCACCTGCAACGGAATAAAACATAATACAACATGATATTGTATTTAGCTAAAAAGGAGAGACTTCATTACAAGGTGGGAGGAAAGTGCATGGTACCTGAATGAAATTGAACATATTATTGTACCTAGGACAACAAAGCATATGGCATTCCTATTTCTTAACTATAGAAATTAATTTAGTTAATTTTGAGCCCCTTCTTTTCAGAAATACCCCATCCCCCCTCCAAAAAACGAAAAGAGTATATCCACTTATGGAAATACCTCTTGCTGCTATTTAATGGACGATATAAAATAGGTAAAACACAACATGTGGTGACTATTGATATACACCATTAGTTTCCTTTATTACATCGGCTATTCTATATTGGTATTATACTGTACCTCTGCATGGAGCCAGGTCCACTTGTTAGTGTTCCACAGTATACCGTTCTGTGACAGCAGCACTTTGAGTGTGTACTTCTCCTGGGTGTTGACATCACGTGAAAGGGCACTTAGGTAGCCATCAATGACCTGTTTAAGGAAGGATAAATGTGTTAAGTTTCAATTATGATGGGAAAGTAACTTACAGATCATAATTTAAAATTGATTATCTTATAACATCTTCTACCCAACTCTTTTCCTTTGAAAATAAAATGTGAATCAGAAAAGTATCACAGTATATTGACAATGGAGATATCAACATTGACATACACTTTACAAATACCTGCATCTTTTTAATATGATGATTAACCTACCGTGTCATTCAGCCATTTATCCCCTAGAGTCACGACCAGTTCTTGCAGCTTGAAGCAAAGGTTCCCGATGCGGTAGGGAGATTTCTTTGATGTTTTGTCCAGATGCAGGATGATCTGTGGGTATTCATTTGGAAGGGCAGAAGGTTCAGTAGGGATGGGGTTAAGGCTGAGCAAGCCCTCACTCAAGGTGATGTTATTTAGACAGCAGAAAGTCACCAGCACCTCCAGTTTCCATGATAACTCTTTGTCTCCCTGTATCTTATTTTGTAGCAGGAATTGTGGTACACAAAGAGCTGCTTCCCGCAGTTTTGCGCTTTGGCAAGATCTCTCTAACTCTATTTGCATAGACACTATCTTGTCTGCATTGTACTCCCTCATTGTATGAGTTGCCAGTGTGACGGTCGGGTGAGTGGAAAGCACCTGGAGTACTAGAGTAATGATTGCACGGGGTGTGTCAGATAACAGAAGGTTTATGGCAGAGTCTGTTGCAGCAGTAGATTTGTTTCTCATTTTAGTTGTCTTGGTCTTTTTTCTTTTTTCAGGTGGTTGCTTCGTGATGTCCTCCTTTGTCCTGATTTTGATGTCCTCAAACACTTCTGAGTTTTGTGAATCGCGGATGGTTACTTCAGGAACAAATTGGGTGCGACTCACACTTCTTTTCTTATTGTCTGGAGAGGGAGCTCGCCTTTTCCGTGTTATTACAATCTCACTGTCATGGTCACTGTCTTCACAGCATCCATTGTCCACTGTGTTATCCTTGTCCTTGTCACTGTCACTGTTGCAGTTACTGTCTTTGTCTGTGCATTGTCCATCTTTTTCCTGTGTGTTGTAGTCAGCACTGTCACTGTGTCCGGGTCCGGGTATTGTTGTTGAGTTGTCTGTGTCTGTGTTGTGTCCAGTATACTTGGGCAGCTTCTCTCCTGGAACAGATATATTCACCTCCTTCTGTTCATCCCAAGCATCACGTATCCCTCTCAATTGAGTCATCCTTGATTGGTAGACATCAGCACTGGACAGTGAGGTTATACCAGCAACTTCTCTAAGGAGAGCCATGACTTTATTATACTTTCCATCACAAGATGGGGGGACAGTTGTCTCTTTCCCCTTCATCACTTCCTTTCTAAATGGTGTGTACTGGGTGTCACAGTCTTCTTCGGCAATCTTCCATGGCAACAGCCTCCATCGTGGCTTTATCCAATGGACGGGTAGAAGACGAGTCTTCAGCTGGAGGTAGAAAAACCCATGCTTACAAACAAGTTCATTTGTCTTGTAGTACGAGCATGTACATTTAAATGGTTCGTCCTCAGTCACAGTGAGGTGGTAGGTTTTGTATTCCTCACCATATCTTGTAGTCACTTGGACAGCTCCCTCCTGATCAGTCATTTTCATTACTCCTTTGTCCTTTCCTGCCTGAGAGTTTTGGCGAAGCATGTCCTGGGCCTTGGGCCTTTGCACAGTATTGTACAGTAGGTTGGCGAGTGGACTGTCATCAAGCAGATTGTAGGTTCTGGTGACGTCCTTCAGAGTTGCCTGCTCCATATCCTCCCTGCGCTTCTGGATGGACCATTCATCCAGGATGTGAATACATCTGGGCAGTGAAGACTTCTTACTTAGTTTAGTTTTAAGTTTCTGGTGGAATGATTCCAGTGTATTGGTTGTGGTCTGGCCATAGTTTGGGACCTGTGCTCTCTTGTACAGTTGCCAATCTTGATCACATTCCTCCCAGCAACGTTTGAAGTAATCTGTGAAGATTGGCATGTCTGCCGTACGTGAGTGGAGAATGTCCAGCTTTTCCTTGTACTGCTGCTCTGTTTGTGCATACGCCACATCCCGTACCTTCTCCATTATGCTCTCAGTATGGGCATCATCGTCTGTTTCCTTCACAACATGCTTGCACACTGAGCATAACAAGTGCCAAATACACAGTTGGATGGCAACGTCTAGCAGACTGTTCTTAATCGCTGCTATTTCCTGAAACGCTTTATCTACCAGAACGGCTTTCAGGTCTTTGACGGCTGGGTTCTCGTCCCGGAAGTGTGAGAGAAAATTCTGGTACGTATCCGTAGTTTCACTTGTCATGATGGCATGAGCCACTACTCGCCCCCTTCCGGCACTGTCCAACACCATGAGGGTGGCCACATGCATATTTTTTACATTTATCCGATAAGTCGTGTCCATGATGAGAAACTCTGGATATGCTTTGTAGTATTCTTTCATGGGACCAGTCTGTAGATACACAGACTTTATTATGTTTTCAGCGGTCAAATGTACCTGGATATCAGCCTCTCCGTCACGTTCTATGATGTCATTCAGAACCTGGGCCAGTTCCTCATCTGCCGGTATTTTATTTGAAAGCAGGTTGCGGATGTCTCTCGCTGTCACCTTTTTTCCAGTGAGTTCCGAAAAGTACTTGCTGACTGCATAAGGAGCAATGTCAACTTCCAGCAGCATTTTCGCCGTCTCCTTGTCTGCAGTGTCAAGTGTTCTGTTTTCAGGATATAGGGAGCAGTGCTGATCAGAGAGTTTGTGGTTATGTGGGTGGAGAACAGCATGAATGACCACTAGTTTTCCCAAGGCCACATTCCCGACAAGTTTTACTTCCACTGGACAGCCGATTTTGAAGGTCCTGGATTAATTGGGAAATTTATGGTATATTTAGTACAGTACTAGTACAAGTGCATAACTAGCATATATACTTAGGTCCTTGTCAGTATGCTGAAGTATAGCTGCTAATGGGAAATTAGTTTTACAAATTCTACTACTGGGATTATGTGCTTACATATACATGTATACATCATATGCACATATACTAGATGAAACCCTTATATCTTGTGGGGTAATTGATCACAAAAAATAATGGTCAAATGTTAATAGATTTCTATTTATAGGCATTTAAAGTTGACCATGCAATTTCACCCAGAGTCGGACACCAATTTCACCATAAGTCTTACAATGATTTCTAGTCATCCCCCAATGTATTGATCACATTATAAGCTATATTCTATGATAAAAATGATATAAATGGGACATAGAACGTGGATTGGCATCATATGAGGCATGGGAATGCAAGGACATGGTATTCACATGATATGACAAGTTGACATAGCCCTACAGTGTGTTGTTCTGATCTCTAACATTAAATCGGTTTTATGTCTATGGTTATAAACAAAATGGTTCTTATTGTAACAGATATACCGTAATGGCTAGTTTAAGCGCAGGGGTCTCAAATATGCGCAGGTCTAGAACCCCTCTGAAACCCCAAATCGCTCTTTAAATGGACTCATATAAGCGCAGGTCCCTGTATAAGCGCAGGGGGTAATAGGGGCTTGAAATTTATAAGTGCAGGGGTGCTTAAACAGGCCACTACGGTATATGGACTTTATAATGTTTCTATTATACAGATATACATCTATATATATACAGCATGCTCACAGAAATGTTAGCTGATCAGTTTATGGAATGCTCATCTCGGACATACAATATTATACACAATATAGCTAGTTATCAAACCTGATGTAAACATGTTGGATTGTATGACCCAAGAATAAATGTGATCGAACTTGATACAGTCAACTCCCTGTTTCCCAACACCTTGCAATATAGGCCCCTAATACACATTTCCAAAATCTTACCTCTCCCACAAACGGGATGTCCATAGCCTAAACTAGTCATGCCAGAGGGTGGGGGTTGGGGTTCTTGGTCTAAGTGTGACATACAATGATCAAGGTAGGCCCTATTGGGAAAAGCGTAACAGGGGGAGGGTGGGTGTTCAAAATGGGCCATATTTGTGTGACACAACTATGGACGGCCCTAAGGAAAAATGGGGGCAGAGTGGGTTAGGCCCCAAATCAGAACTAGGAAAGGGGCCTCATAAATTCTTTTTCATACAATTCCAACAAAAGGGTGTTAATGCGCATCATATTTGAAATAAATCTCTATGCCTCTGGTCTATACAAAATAAAACGACACCCCCTTTTTGCAAATGCCATGTATTTTACTTTGAAAAATCACCCCTTTTTTTCCACAAATTGCAGACATGCATAGGCCCTATAAAAAAAGTATATGTCCATCCTCTTGGGCACTGGGAAACAAATATTTTGCCAATTTGCCATATTTTTCAAGCTTTAACAAAATCTCAGTTTCAGGCAACCCAGCTAGGTAGTTAAAAAGAATGCCTCCCCTTGCATTCTTTATTTTTACCTTTTCTGGGATTCTAACAGTTTGATAAAACAAGTTGGGCCTTTTTTTCACACCTTTTCGGTCAACAGGAAGAGGCTCCCACTCCTCTAGATGGCTTAAATGATATTAAATTTCAATATGAGAATGTATGATGTAACAAATTTGCAAGATGTGAGATATTCTTACTTCTGTGCAGCCCGAATGCCTTGGCCTTTTTTCCGCACCTCTCCACCATTCTTGCACTTCAAGTGCCAGGATGAATATTTGAAGCGCGCAGGAAATGCCTCCCGTCTTTGCTTGTTAGCTGTACCGACTAGTCTACTGTTGTGGGTGGTAAGGACGCAGGGGGTTTCTTCCTCGTATGCCCTGCGGGCCACCATGAAGTCCTCATAGCTGTTGTATTGGGCACCATGGGCCAACGGCTGAATCTGGTCCATGTCCATAGTTAAGCTAGAAGTAAAAGTTTAATGTACTTCCTGTAGAATAACAAGTAATACCACCAAAAGGCGGCCTTATCAGTTGGATGGCTGCAGGTGGTGTTACAACTATTACACAGAGAGAAGTAACAGCATCAAAAGGGAGTCCAGGTTGCCCCCAGAATGACTCCCCTCTTTAGGGGAGCCCAGGTCACCTAAGGTAGCCTAGGTGACTCTCTGGCTGACTAAGGGAGTCACCTAGGGGAGTGATATGACACAGAGAGCTATATGACTCCCCCAGGTGCCTCCCTATATGACTCCTCCAGGTAACTCCCTTAGGTCAGCCAGAGAGTCACCTAGGCTCCCTCAGGCGACCTGGGCTCCCCTAAAGAGGTAAGTCACTCTGGAGGCAACCTGGACTCCCTTTTGACGCTGTTTCCTTTCTCTGTGTAGGCATGGGCCACCTCTTCAGTCATGGCTGGGAATCTCCTTCTTCCCTCTTAAAATGGGTATGCCATAAAATAATTAAGCCATGAGAACCATTCTTTGGTGTATTCAACATTAATTCTTTTAAAGGGGCATTCTCACCACTCACACTTACATATTAGGGGTAAAACGCGACCTGGCGACCTGGGCCGTATTCCAGGCCATCTAGTGAGCTGGTAAATTAATATAAGCGACCTGGCGACTTTTGCCCAAAATTAAGGGTCTAAAAAAACGACCTTGCGACCTGGGGGCCTTAATTTCGGTGCCTTTTCAATCTCAGAGGAGGACCCCTCTGCACCCCCACATATCCACATAGTAAACAGGGAAAGTTGACATCTCACTGGAGCAGATGCTGTCCCTCCCTCCCGTCACAGAGCCACACTGGAGATAGCACGTGCCGGGGTCGCTCTTATTCTTCAATCACGCCGTCCTACAGTGTACACGCTGCCGTCCCCGGGAGTGCGGGGTAGCCTATGCCAGGGGTGAAGGGGGGGGGGTTCAGACAAATATAAGACTGTCTTAATAGTCTTAATAAGATAACGGTCTAAACGTTTGTCCTACGAGAGCTATCCAGTGCGTGCCACCTGCATGCCCACACCCACCTGCTTGCCCACACCCACCTGCTTGCCCACACCCACCCATCAAAATCATCTGCAACGCACGCCGCCCCGTGGCCGACCAACACGGCGAAACAGAAACGAAGATGCTGTCGCAGTTTACTCTCAGACAGACTCGCTTTTTGGGTGAGACGTAAAGCAGCGTTTATGGGCTGGCGGGTGATGATGCCCACAGCCACCTGCTTGCACACAGTCACCTGCTCGCCTAAAATGAGATAACCTACATGTGTGACACATGACTTCAGTGTAGTTTTTGACGAGGACCCTGCTTCTGCTGTCAGAAATGAGAAATAACGTATTGTACTCAATTTAGATCACTCATTCGACTTTCTAATGACTCTTGGTCCGGCATGCAGACTCTCGCTCGGGCGTCCAGACTCTCGCTAGGGCGTCTGGACTCTCGCTCGGGTTTCCGGACTCTTGCTCGGGGCGTCTGGACTCTCAGTACCCCTTGCCCCATGAACCCTGAGTCGCCCTGTGATGTTAGTCACTCTTTCTCTTTGATCTAAATGTCGCCTCTCTCACCTAGGTCGCCTCTCTAGTCGGCAAGAGAGGTGACCCGTGGGGAGATTTTCGGTGAGAGTGCTAAGCAGGAATCTAATAATCAGAAATATTGAATGAAAATTAAAAGAAAACATATAGTGTTTTTCCTCTCCCATTCACTTATATAAAGGCAACTAGATGAGACAAATGTATGAGGTGAATACTAACCTTAGATAAAGAGGCCAAGCCTAAAGTGTCATGTTGTGATGCTGCACTTCCAGTGTCCACATTGGCTGGTCGCTCTCTGGAAATGGCACTTCCGGTCACCTATCTCGTCGACTACGGTCGCCTATCTCATCGGCTACGGTCGCCTATCTCATCGGCTACGGTCGCCTATCTCATCGGCTACGGTCGCCTATCTCGCCGACAAGATAGGTGACCTAAAACGTTACGTGACGACCCGAACGGGACGCGAACTTGGTTCGCTCGCATGCCAGGCGGAAACGCTCACCACTATACTAAATACCAGGAGACATTGGGATTCCCCTGAAGCGGTATTATATCATATTTGGGGCTGGCAAGAGAGATGACATTCCGATGAGAGAGATGACTTTCTGGTGAGAGAGATGACAACATCCATACATACTGTCACCTCTCTAGCCGTGTCATTGTGCACATAGTGAGCGGTCGCCTCTCTCGCCATACCCTCGTGCAGGTCGCCTATCTCGCCGCTCCCTCGTGCATATAGTGGGCATGTCACCTCTCTCGCCACACCCTGGCGCATGTCACCTCTCTCGCCACACCCTGGCGCATGTCACCTCTCTCGCCACACCCTGGCGCATGTCACCTCTCTCGCCGCTTCCTCGTGCATATAGTGGGCTGTCGCCTCTCTCGCCATCCCCTCGTGCAGGTTGCCTATCTCGCCGCTTCCTCGTGCATATAGTGGGCATGTCACCTCTCTAGCCCTTGTCGCCTCTCTCGCCGCTTCCTCGTGTATATAATGGGCACTATATACACGAGCCCCTCGTGCGAATATCGCTGGCGGTAGGGGCCACAGGTTGTTGTTAACCCTTTAAGGATGGCATGAATGCAGCCCTGGCGAGTAACTCGCCAGTTCTGCATTGATGCATCATGCCGACCCTACAGGAGTGTCTCAAACCCATAGGCTCGGCATGATGCTTGAATGCAGCCCTGCCGAGTTACTCGCCGCTGCATTCATGCATCACGACGACCAAGGGCATGATGCTTTAAGGTATTGAAACAAAGAGTAAGAATTTTTGAATCAATCCAAATTATTTAACATGTACAGTACAACACCTTGTCAGAAAGGTGCAAATGATGTCTCCAATACAATTTATTTCACTCCTTAGCCACTATCGCAAGGAGCATATTCTTGTAAATGTTCATGTTCCCATGGCTTAGGGCCAGTGGTTAAGGCCCAAATGACATTTTTCAATGCCAGCAGTGAAAGGGTTAAGGGGGGGGGGGGTGGACAGGTTATGGTTAAGGGGGAGGTGTGCTGGAAGTGAACACTTTACACCAGGTAGAACAGGAAAGACGATCCTCAGAGAGAACAATGGGGGAGTGGGTACTGTGTGTGGTGGGGGGGGGGGAGGGGATGGGTGGCAGGGGGGGGGGGGGATACATGTGGGATCACGAAAGGACATGTACAACTGATGGGTGACAATTAGCAATGCGCAGGGCGGGAAGGGGGTGGGGTCGTACAGTTAAATGACGGCAGGCGACATGGAAGAATAAATGGACCTGAGGAAAACATGGCATTCAAGGCTAGTATTGGCAGGTGTGGTACAATACCGTAAAACTCACTCACAAGCCACACCACTAAGTTTAACTAATTATATAACCTGCAGAGGGTCTAAAATTGCCAATTTATTTGGTATGTAGCATACTTATAAGAACTCTCCCGCACCCTATATGTACATATAGCTTTCGTTTGGTATTGAAAGAAAGTATGTCTGACTCGCGTACACGCCGCAGCATCTAATTATAAGCGAGAATTTACGGTAGTCATCGTGGGGCACTGGGGCAGAGAGGTAGAGGTATAGGGGGAGGGGGGGGGCAGGTAGGGGGAGCAGGTAGGGGAGCGGGGGGGAGGGTGCATTAGCAAGAGGAGCTCCTTTTGTTACTGAAAGGTGGAGAAATAATGAGGTGGGTATTTGTGAGGAAAGTGGGTAGAGTGGCCTGGTTACGACAGACGAGGGATATGGAGGGGGGGGGGGCATACAGGAGGGATGGAAGAATGGTGCGACTGCAAAGGAGGGGACAGGGAAAGGAACAGGGACAGGGCCAGGGACAAAGGCGGACAGGGAAGGAGGTATGCAGCGAGGAGGGGGGCATTGAATAGATAGATGTATACACTCTCAATAGAGAACCTAAAAATACGTCTTTTTATACTGTGAACCAATTATAAATATATATTCTAATCAACTTCTAACCGTGTAGAGTACAAGGGACAGAGACAGCAGGAGAGAGAGAGATATGCCAAGGGTTGTGGAGGAGGGGAGTGAGGGAAACAATATGAAATGGAAATTTGGAGGAGAAAGAGCAAGGGAGGGAGAGAGAGGATTGAGTTATTGAGTGAGTAAAGCTTGTTTAACGCAATTTTGACTGCTACGGTCATATATATTCATTTCGAGAAAACTACTGGAAGAAAACTGCATTAGATATTGATTTGATTCATAAATACACGTGTCTGCATCCGCACATATGGGCACCAAACAAACATATTAGTGGACAGAAAAGAGAAGAAAGCGACCCTTTTAAGGCGGCCTATGGAAACCTGGCGAGAGAGGAAGAGAGGAGGGAGTAGAGTAGGGGAGGGAGGAGTGGAGTCTCACCGGAAACTGCTCTGTCGTGGAGCAGTCCCAGAGCCGTCCCAGGGTGCAGTGCGCTGACCGCCCCTCACCCCCCATGGCGGCGGCAGATTGCATTTCCCGCGTCTCAATTGCAGAGCCTCGTTCTCGGCCCCTATTAGAGCGCCTTAATTAAGGAACGCGACGTCTCCCCCTCCCCACTCCCCCCTCTCCTCTCCCCCACCCCCCACCACCCGCCACTTCCCCGGCCCGGTGATTGTCTACCCCTGCCCCCCCCCCACACGCACACACCCTACACCTTTCCAGTTCTCCCCACTGCGGCTACAGGTTAAACCCTTTAAGGGCCGCACAGAGGTTTAATACAATTTGCCCTTTGTCATCATGATGCATGACTGCAGGTCAAGGATGCATTCAAGCATCATACCGACCATGTATGGGGATGATACACCCTCCAAGGGGTCAGCAACTCCCCCTCCCCACTATATATCTCCCCGCACAATGATTGTCTATCCCCCCTTGCACCTCCTAGTTCCCACCCCTGTCGCTGCAGCTTTGTCCTAATGATGCATTCCTGAGACACTCCCGAAGGGTTGATATGGTGCACCAATGCAGCACCAGCGAGTTACTCATGTGGGCTGCATTGACGATTAATGTCAATTTTTAGCGACATGCCGTCCTTAAAGGTTTACAGTCCCCCTTGCACCTCCTAGTTCCCATCCTCGCTGCTGCAGGTTTAACCCTTTAAGGGGTCGTCCATAAATGACGTCACACTGGAGGGGGTGGGTGGGTGTTGGTCTGAGTGTGACAGAGTGTGACAGGGGGGTGGGTGGGTGTCAATGCCAGTGTGATGTCACACTTTGAAAAATACAGATAAACGCTGTTTCAAAACCTTTGAACTACTTTTTTTTACCCGAAAAAGACACTCTCCAGATTAAAAAAAATAGATCAGTTTGTTGATTCAAGATTGGATGCACATACTCTTCATAGTCAGAAATGTCCAAGGATGCAGTGCATTTAACAGGGTAAAATGCTGACTGGCACCCCCGAGCAGGGGGTTGCAAGGTGCGAGCTTGCACCATGGTAAGTTTGAGAACCATATGAACTCTAGAGTAAGGACCACTGCCATGCCTTTTATTTCTGTCAGCACTGTTAGGAATCCTTGGATTGAGGATCCCCAAGCCATAATAATCACAAAATGCCTGGGTGCTATATGAATACTCATCAATTTTCTTTTCACTCCGGTCCTGAAGGGACCGGCAGGTGTATATAAACGCTTAGGCTACGCCGAAAATACTCATGTGAACAAGTTATCACTTTGGACAATTGCAATTTGGAAGGGTTTGAATTAGCGCTTAAGCTAGGATGATAAAATCCATCACTACCCATTTAGAGGGACTTTGACTCATACTTTAGTCCATTTAAACAATTTAACTGTAATTACCCTTTTGTACAAGCACTGGGTTAGGATTTATATTGAACAGTTGTGATATTGCATTGCTTAGGTAAGTCATATATGGACAACTCTAGCGGGTGGGGGGGGGGGGGTGTCAGCAGATTTGTGACATAATTTTCTAGGGGGTGTTGGCTGTTGTGTGACAAAGTGTGACAGGGGGGTGGGTGGGTCTTGAAAATGCCTCAAATTAGTGTGACGTCATTTATGGACGGCCCCTAAGGACGGCATCATGCCTTAATGCATCATGCCCTTGGTCGTCATTATGCATGAATGCAGCCCTGGGGAGTAACTCTCCAGGGCTGCATTCATGCATCATGCCAACCCTACAGGATTGAGACACTCCAGAAGGGTTGGTATGATGCAGCATCGCCGCTGCATTAAAGATCAATGTCATATTTTAGTGACATGCTGCCCTTAAAGGTTTACAGTCTTTGTTTGTCTGATTACCTTCTGTCAGCCGCTCTACCTGTCTGATGGTCTCAGTGTCTGTCTGCCTAAGCACCAAGTCCGCCGCAGAAAAGCCGCTTATCTTTTCCCTTTTTACAGCAACCGCTGTAGTCTTAATTTGTCTGGATCTGCTGGAACTTGTTCGTTGCTAATCCCTGCACTTCACTTTTACAATCCTCGCTGAAAAAGTGACGGATGATCATATGTTTTTAACATAGTATATACTGTGAAACTACAGTAGATTCTATTGCCCATGTACACTAATACCTTAGTATATACTGTAAAACTACAGTAGATTATATTACCCATGTACACTAATACCTTAGAATATACTGTAAAACTACAGTAGATTCTATTGCCCATGTACACTAATACCTTAGTATATACTGTAAAACTACAGTAGATTCTATTGCCCATGTACACTAATACCTTAGTATATACTATAAAACTACAGTAGATTCTATTGCCCATGTACACTAATACCTTAGTATGTACTGTAAAACTACAGTAGATTCTATTGCCCATGTACACTAATACCTTAGTATATACTGTAAAAGTACAGTAGCTTCTGCTGCCCATATATACACTAATAACTTAGTATATACTGTACATCTACAGTAGATTCTACTGCTCAGCTACATTAATATCTAACAACCGTCATATAACATTTCTCTATCGCCCCTTAGCGTGGCAAAACGTTGTATATCATTACAAACAATTTTTCTGACATAAAATAACGTATTTCTGTTAGCTAGGATGTAGGGTGAAACAGTACTCAGGAGGACACAAGAACCTGTCCGCATGTCGTGAGTCACGAGTCAAGAAATATGACTCGTATAACATGACACACACACTACATGTTCTCAAGGATTGTGACAACACAGCTAAAAATAATTTTCTCATTTAAAGAAGCTAAGATGAATCTAACTCACCTGGCAGACAGATGACTAGTTTTAAGAAAATATCTTTTCTTAAAACTATTCATTTGTCCGCCAGTTGAGTTTAATTATCTTAGTTTCTTGAAATAAGAAAATAGTTTTAGGCTGTGAAGTGCTACTCCCAGGAGTGTCACGTTGATAACCCTTTAAGGATGGGACTATGCATTAATGCATCATGCCTTGTTCATCATGATGCTTGAATGCAGCCCTGGTGAGTAACTCCCCAGTGCTGCATTCCAGCATCATGCCCACCCTACCGGGTTGAGATACACCCTTGATATCAACATGATGCAGCAATGCAGCACTGGCGAGTTACTCACAAGGGCTGCATTTGTGCATCATGATACCAAATGTCACCTTTTAGCGACATCCATCCTTAAAGGGTTGAACGTTGTTGTTGCGTAGTTCTTGAATTTCATCGTGCAAATAATGAAAATGTCGGAGAAGGTCAGAGAACTTGACGCGACAAATGACACCCTTCTCAACCCCGAGAAAAGCAGTCCACACTTTCTCGGTCAAGTCCATGCACATTTCTCGAAGTCAGGACAAAAGAGAGCATTTTGAGTCCCTCTGAAAATGCTTTTTTCTACAGTCACCACAGCCTACTTGATATGATGTGGCTGTTTGCAGGGTACACTGTTAGAAGTGAATGTAACTAAGCAGAAGAATCTACTGTAGTTTTACAGTATGTACTACTGTATTAGTGTACATGTACATATACAGTTGAAGAACAAGATCAGTTGGCTTACAGTAAATACAATGGTATTAGCTAATGTAGTGTAGTTTTACACTATATATACCGCGGAATATGTGTACATAGGCAGTAAACAACATAAATCTGGGCTCACTATTTACAGTGTAGTCAGATTTGTTTCAGGGTATACATCTGATTTCTACAGCCAGAACAGGCTGCTTTGTGGCAGTTTTGGTCCCTGTTCCTCCTTGTCTTTTACAATTCCTCAAACAATCCGTCTCCCATTATTTCCGTCTCCCTCTGTTCTCCTACAATAAACATAAGTCTCCTTCTCTGTTCTGTCCTGAGAGGGTAGAGGGCGCCACCTGTTGGGGCCTATTACCTCTCTGTCTGGATGCAGCCATCTTTATACAGTGATCCAGAGGATAATGTATGCAGTCAAATTTGAGTCTTGACCAAGAATGTGTTCGGAGAGTGATATTATACATCTGATGGAGATTTGGACCCCACAGAGAGACCTTCTGCTCAATCCCTCTGCTGCAGAATGGCAGGCACCTCATTACCTTCCCTCCCCCCCTCCCCCTCCTCACTCGGAGTACAGAGAATGGCGGCGGGTTGAGTTGCTGATTGCCGGAACTACTTTCAGTGCGGCGTTTGTTGGCTGGTGTCACGTGTCCGAATTACTGCGCCCTGGTCGGTTTACACGGCGTCGACAAAAGAGGCCCGGTCAGTCGTCGATTGCTCGGCTTACCGACTCCTGATCTACTTACTGAGCTGCTCGACTTACCACGCCTGTACTTCCTGCCCAGGTGGATGCTGGGTAATGGCGCTGGTACCTGTGTGTGCAGCCGGCAACCAGCGGCACTCACACTCTCCCAGCACAGTCTTAAATAAAACTCTGCCAAAAGACTCGGACTTCAGGAAGAAGGGAGGAAAACGGTACTACACGTACTTGTCTGCTCTCCTATCCCCACGACATACTGCAGTATCAATACTCAAAAATAGTTCCGAAGAATATGTTCAATTTTGGCCATCAAAGCATGATCAATACCTTTGTAATTTTAGACATTTGTTCCTTATACCTTCCTTTAGATATTCAAATCAATTCATATTTGTAAACATGTTTATTTTAAAAGCATGGCATAGGTTAGTTTTCAAGGTGATCCGACACGTTTGGCAGAGTAGAAAATAGTGCCGGTATAAACAGGAGAATCTGCTGGGAGAGTGCGGCACTCAGTCACTCAGCGCCCATTCCCGGTAAGATGGCGGCTTTCCGCTTCCGCCGGTGGAGTGTGGAAAATGGTCTCTGTTTTTTTGTTCGGTTCTTTTATTTGTCTCCCTCTCAATCCCTTTTTCCTCTGTATTTCAATTTCCTCTCCTGTTTTTGTTTCATGTTTTAGGAGAAGTGCTTTTCCACTCTGGAGTCACTTTGAGGTTTTGAGGTTGTTAGTAGCATCTGCTGCCAATGCACTGTTTTTACCAATTGTTTATAACTAGGAATTTAAAGCCATTTTAAGGATGGATCGTGAAACTGAGCTTAATGGGAGTTGTCATCCATTTTAAGTGAATTGTTGCTAGGTCCATGATTTATCCTGATAACAGTCTGCTTAGCGAGTGGTCATGTTTTAACAAAAGAGGCAGTTGATGGATTTTCACCCGAGACTTTTCTGGTCCTCCACAAAAGTCCATTTTTCCCTTCCCTGCCCCTACAGGTTCAACTTGATCATGACTGGGCCATAGAATTACATGGGCTTTTTCACTAAAAAGGAGTGTAATTCTTTTAGCTCTAGAGGGGTCCAAATCCCCCCCCCCCCCGTCCAACAACCAATATCCGCCTCCGCCCCCGCCCCCCCTCCCTGTTGTTAAGAAATGAACACCACCCCATATTACCATATTATGGTGTATGTGTCCCTATCTTCTTGCAGAGACTTTTCAGACAATATCAACATGATACATGAGGAAAGCAATTTGCACCCTATTGGAGAGAAGCTCATATTATGCAATATATACACTATAGGATCAACCCTTAAGGGCCGCATGATGCTCTAATGTGCTATGCTCTTAGGCGTTATGATACATGAATGCAGCCACGGCAAATGGCTTGCCAGTGCTGCATTCATGTATCATGCTGACCCTCCAGGAGTGTATCAACCCGGTATATGATCAGCATAATGCAGCACAGGAAAGTTACTCAGCAGGGCTGCATTCATGTGTCATAAAGATCAATTTCTTAAAGAATCATGCCCTATGCGGCCCTCAACGCCTAAAACTGCTGACTGAGCAGCAGGATCAGATTATGCAAGATGAACTATAAGGGATTAACCCATTGAGGACGGCATGATGCTTTAATGTTTCATACTCTTGATATTTATGATGCGTGAGTACAGCCCTGGTGAGTAACTCTTTAGTACTGCATTCATGCATCATGCCTATCATTCAGGAGTGTATCAACTATGTATAGGGTCAGTATTCATGCAGCACAGTGAAGTTACTCACGAAGGCTGCATTCATGCATCATGAAAACCAATTGCTTAATGCATTATGTAATATGCGGCCCTTACCGGGTAAAAACTGCTGATTCGCTATGGCAGATCAGATTATGCAAGATGCGCAAAAACAGATAAGACCGCCCCCTCTGGGACCTCGACCTGTCAACTTCTTACATGGCCTGGTTGTCACTCCCATCCAATCTAAATCTCAATCAATATATATACATATATATGTAGAGGTGGCAGAAAACTTAGTCATTGGATTGGCCGGGAATCGAACCACAGACCTCTCGCACTGTTACACTACCAACCTATGTCTGACTGTTCTCTGCCCCATACGTTACTGGATTGATATGGTATAGAAGGAGAGGATTACCCAGGTGTGTCAGCCCTTTAAGAGAGAGAGAGAGAGAGAGAGAGAGAGAGAGAGAGAGAGAGAGAGAGAGAGAGAAGGGGGGGGACCCAGGTGCCTTGAGATGTGCACCTTAACTAGTTAGTAATTTGTGTTAGTATTGTCTGCATTTGTCCTATGCTGGAAAG
Organism: Harmothoe impar; assembly: GCA_947462335.1. NCBI lineage: Eukaryota > Metazoa > Annelida > Polychaeta > Phyllodocida > Polynoidae > Harmothoe > Harmothoe impar. Next base: position 3,372,551 of record OX381710.1, read on the forward strand.
AGCAACACTTAAAGGGTACTGTGATACACAAAGCAATAGGGCTGGCAACAGTACAACATTTACAGGGTGTAAAATCTGTATAAGATACCTCCTCATCTTCAGTTCCGGAGGCTTTTTATACAACAAGTTCATTATTCCTCAAATGAGATTTTCATCAATAAGGTGATATTTGCATTATCTCACGCTCACCAGATCGATGCAAATTTTATTTAGCCGTACATGATCGGCGGCCGTACATGATCAGCGGCCGTATATGATCGATGACGTACATGATCGGTGACGTACATGATCGGTGACGTACATGTTGGGTGACGTACATGATCGGTGATCTATTGAGTGCCTTACCCTTTCTGAGCATGATAAAACACAAATAAACCTTACCAAGGTATACATATGATATGTGTCTTGAAATGGAATATGTTAGAATGTATAGATGCGACTATTAATATCACTTTACATGACATTTCAATACCGATCATGTACGTCATGTGACGTACATGATCAGCCCATTATTTATTGACTGCCTTAATTACCCTTTCGGACCATCTTTACAACATAAATTAATCATAGCAAGGTGCATATATGATGTAAGTCTTAACATGTATAATCTTAGACATGTAAAGCAGTGGGTAATAAGAAAATTTTACATGACATTCCAAGCCGATCATGTACGTCATGTGACGTACATGATCAGTTGTACATTGAGTCCCCCCCCTTTGGCCCCTATAAATATTTTGGGATTTTTCTTTTCCTAATAAACTCCCCAAAACTACATTACAGCCAGTAGGTATGGTTAGATGGGTTAAATAGTGGAGTAAATGAGGCCTTAGGGGGATATTGTTGATTTCCGATCATGTACGGCCGCCGATCATATACGGCCACTGATCATGTAAGGCCACTTTTTCAGTTGCACTGGTTTGGTGAGAGTGAGCCATAAGTTTTTGTAAAGTTTTCAATAGGATTTGTTTTGAAACAGTTAAATAAGAAATTGCCTACGAATTCGCGATCTGCTCTGAATGAACTTCAATAATAACAACAATACTCCAACACAACCTCTGCAGGGGCTAAATGATTAAATTCTTGTAAGATGTCTCCTTATCGTCAGAACTGCTGTAAAAAACTGTGGGAAGAAACACGTCCTTATGTGTCAGCAGAAGCTGTCGGAGATCAAAGTTAAGAAAGAGCAACACTTAAAGTGCACTGTGATACACAAAACAATAGGGCTGGGGACTGTACAACAGTAAATAGTTAAATTTTTATATAACAGATTCATCAGTCCTCAAAATGAGGTCATATTTGCAATAGATGATATTTGCATAAATTTTTGCATAGGCTTCAACAGGTTTGTTTTGTAACACTTACATGAGAAATTGCCTGCACATTCGTGACCTAAATGATCTTCAATGATAATACTGGAACACCTTTACTGGGTGGTAAATGGTTAAATCCTTGTAAGATGTCTCCTTATCTTTAGATGTGCTGTAAGCACTGTGAGAAGAAGTTTGTCCTTATGTGTCAGCAGAAGCTGTCGGAGATCAAAGTACCAGGTACTGCTAACACAGGGACAACACAGGGACACGGCAGTAAGAACGGGAGACACAAGGTCGTAAACAGGGCCACACCTCCTATGTACACTATGAGGATGGGTGTTGCTAAAAGATAACATATATCGTTGTGATGCACCAATGCAGCCCCGGTGAGTGACTTGCCAGTACTACATTGGTGCATCATGCTGTCCCTGTTTTGACCCTGTAGGGTCGCCATGATGCTTGAATGCAGCACTGGTGAGTTACTCACCAGGGCTGCATTCATGCATCATGACGACCAAGGGCATGATCCATTAATGCATTAAGCCGTCATTAAAGGGTTAACCCTTTAGGGACAGGATCATGACTTAGCCCTTTAAGGGCGGCATAATGCATTAATGTGTCGTGTCCTTGGTCGTCACGATGTTTGATTGCAGCCCTGGCGAGTAACTCACCAGAGCTGCATTCAAGGGTGATCCTGAGGACACACATATCAAAACACAGTAATACACATGTCCTGTCCTTAAAGGGTTACTGTAGTCGGAAGTAAGGCCCTGCTTTGTTGACTTGTCAAAGAGGGAAGAAGAAGACGACATCCTTCAGGGAGGAAGTGTATCTTCTTTGATAGATGGGCGTGGTAAGTTCCCTTTCAGATTTCAAACTCTCATTATAGTTTACCAATTCAATTCTATTTCAATTCAAATTTATGTCATTCTTTCTGGAAGAACACAGGGACTGGTAGTCTTATATCCAGCTCCATTATGATTAAGTGTAGCAAATGTAGATAAAATAAGCACTGATGTATATGAATTTCTTTGCATTAGAAAAATGCACATTCATCCATATTACAGCACCTTTTTCTTAGCCTAGTCTTCAGATGTATTTTGCCAGTGCTATGTACACCAACCTTAGATGGTGCTATTCCAGATTGTGGCCCCGACCCCCCCCCCCCCCCCCCACACACACACATATACATCATATATTCTCTACACAGCCAAAAACAATTTTCTCATTATAAGAAGATATTATAATTAAACTCGTCTGCCGGACAAAGCACTTGTTTTAAGAAAAAATTATTCTTTCTTAGAACAAGTGGTTTGTCCGCCAGTCGAGTTTATTCATCTTATTTTCCTGAAATGAGATAATTATTTTTGGCTCTGTACGCTTCCCATCCACATCCACATCCAGGTGACAGTATAAATGATGTCCTCCACACGTTCTGTGTGAGCGTGTTGCCGCCTGTGTAACCCGACCTCCCCTACACAGGCACCGGGCATCCAGGGTAGGCGGAGCAGGGGCCCAGTGTAGGTGTACAGGGAGGAAGGAGCAGCTCATCTTAGCCCTTTAACCCTTTAAGGATGGATGTCACAAAATAATTACATTTATCGTCATGATCATGATTGCAGCCCCGGCGAGTGACTCGCCTGTGCTGCATTGGTGCATCATGAATGCAGCACTTGTGAGTTACTTGCCAGGGCTCCCTTCATGCATCCTGACGACCAAGAGTATGATGCATTAATGTATTATGCCATCCTTAAAGGGTTAAGGATGGAATAATACATTAATGTATCATGCTCTTGGAAGTCCTACACATACAGTGTTGCCAAGTAATTGGCACGAGTTCTAAATTTACAGTACTATTAGCTAGGCTACTTCCATTTCCCCTTTTTGTAGTCCCTTATATCACTCCAGTTCCATTCAGAGTATTCCAGTTTCTTCGACAGGTTTTCCTTTTTTTGGCACAACCCACAAAATGCATTGTGTGCCTGTCCCCTGCTTTGATGGAGGGCGGAGCTTTAAACCATCATCTTGCTCATGGTCGTCATGATGCAAGGATGCAGCCCTGGCGAGTAACTCCAGTGGTGCAATCATGCTTAATGCCGACCCTATGGGGTCTTGATAGAAGAACGGCAACGCGCCAAATCATTGTAATTACGTATGTAATTATATTACCTAAATAAACACATTAAAAAAAAACAACTCCCGAATGGTCAGCAGGATGAACCAATGCTGCACCGTCGAGTTACTCGTCAGGGCTGCATTGGTGCATCATGACAACAAATGTCATCTTTTAGTGACATCCGTCCTTAGAGAGATAATAGTGTAGACCTGTATACAACCATTCTAGGAAGGCATAATACATTAATGCATCATGCTCTTGGTCGTCATGATGCAAGGATGCAGCCCCGGTGAGTAACTCACCAATGCTGCATTCATGCCTTATGTGCACCCTACGGGGTTCATACACTCCCGAAGGGTCGGTATGATGTACAAATGCAGCACCCGAGAGTTACTATCTGGAGCTGCGTTTTGTGGATCAAGATGACAAATGTCATCTTTTGGCAACATGCCGTCCTTAAAGGACTAACAGTGTAGGTATACATGAGATAAAGGAGCAGCTCAGGTTAAGTAGGGCATACAGGTGTGAGCACATCAAGGTAGGAGCACGTCAACCTACTCGTGTTAAACACTGTTAGCATACTCTCCTTAAAAGGTGGCAATCGGGGAGGGGAGGTTATGATTATAGTGACTATAGATGCAGGGGGGCGAGGGTGCTGTAGATAGGGCGATTAGGGCAAAGAAAATGATGTGAGTGGAGGCGCAGGAAGAGAGGGAGGGAGAGAGACAGGCAGGCAAGGAGGAAAAGAGGTAGGGAGGTAATTGCCATCTTTTTAGCAACAGGCCGTCATTAAAGAGTTAACAGTATGGGTATACTTGAAACAAGTATAGACATATAGGGACAGATGCAAGGATCAAGGATCCAGGCAGGGGCAACCATAGAAAGGAAAGGGAGGAAGAGATGACTGGTGTCATATCGGGCCATCGTCAATTAGCATTGCACTAATATCTGAGATTTGATATGCACGAAAGTAAGTTACACTACAATCAGCGATTAGGTGTGTAGTTTGGGTTTATTGTACATTAGGTCTACGTTGGTATGCACTTAGTACCCTACCCAGCTCTCTCTGACTGGCTAGTAGCGTGTACCCATTATATACAATAGGGTGGTGCAGCGCCACTGGTGGTGGGTGTAGGTACTAGGTAGCAGGTGTTTGTGTGCTTTGTCCTCGGCTTGTATGTGGGAAAGCAATCGTATATGATATTCTTGGTCAATTAATAGCGGTTTGAGCCTTCATAATATCACACTGGAAGAAGCAGGAGTGGCAGAAAATAAAAGATGAAGACTGCCAGGCAGGTAAGGAAGGTTATATCTAAATGGAAAGGGGAGAAACATCAATATAAGGGAACCAGAGAAGGTGAGGTGGTGAGGAGTGGGCCCCCAGTGACAGGAAGTACTTCATATTTAACTCTTAAGGAGTGGTCATTTTTTAACAACAGGGGGGGGGGGTTGGTGGATTTCCGCGCGAGGGGGTCAAAAAATTTTTGGTCCCCCCCCGCGGATGGGGTGAAATTTTTTTCGGTCCCCCCCCTAGGCAGGTTGAAAATGAGCGCGGCCGACCCCTTTGAGCTATAGTAACCCGCGGGCTTTTTCGCTAAAAAGGGGTGTAATTTTTTTGGTCCCCCCCTCAAGAGGGGTCCAAATTTTTTTGATCCCCCCCTTCAAGGGGTCCAAATTTTTTTGGTCCCCCCCCAAATCCACCAACCCCCCCTGTTGTTAAAAAATGACCACTCCCTTACACCCAGGGCCTCATCCAGGCCTCCAACACCCTGACAGTACGCCGTATGTGCTGCACAAGGCAAGTCATGGAGGGTGGGAACTTTTATCAAAAGGTACAGAGGAACTGAAGGACTGCCTGCTAATCTTTTAATGGCTGCATAGTACTTTATTGTGATATCATGATGCATGAATGCAGCCCTGGTAAGTCACTCGCCACTGCCGCATTCAGGCATCACCTTACCTATGAGATTACAGCATTCCTGAAGGGTCGGTGTGATGCATAAATGCATAACCGGTGAGTTAGCTACTTGCCAGGGCTGCATTCATGCATTATGATGACAAAAGGCATACTGCATTAGAACAATGTGCGGCCCTTAACGGGTTAATCCTTTATAAAGTAACCTGACCTAATCTCTAGTTGTGCCTTGTTTCCACCTTGTTTCTGAGAGCAGGTGTATCAACTTTCCAGACTGTCTCCAAAAAAAACTTTAAGGGTGTCATGATGCCTCAAGGCTTCATGGTCAGCGAGTAACTCGCCAACTAGCTGCGTTGGTGTATCATTAAGAAGCTCCTGTAGTGTGTAACAGCTGCAACTGCAGTGACCGGTGAGCTACTTATCAAGGTTGCATTCGTGTTTGATTGATTGTTAGGCAGTTTACCGTCCAGATGGCACATCGCATTCCAGACTGCCATTAGGTTATTTTTTTCATATGTGATGGTAGGCCGAAGGGTGATCGTATCCAGGATGATCATATCTATGAGATGAGCTGAAGACAGAAATCCCGCTCCTACACATTTACCAAAGCAAGGGTTCTTTAACCTCCGACACCACATAGACATGGTGTGAGAGGGACAGACTTTTGGTATGCTGTAAGGCATGGAAGAAGGCAGCCAAAAGTGCAGCCAAAAGTGAAGTCACGAAGCAAAAGAGACTCCAAAACTCATACAACTATAGGGCAATAAGGGCAAAATGAAATTATGCATTAAAACATTGTGACGCCCTTAAAGGGTTAACCTGAGGTCTCACAGACAGAGACAGTTGTTGCCCAACCTGCTGCCTGATTACCCCCTCCTCACGCCACCCACCCATCACCTTCTCCCCTCACACACGCATACCTGTCACATCCACCCTCCTCCCCTCCCACACACATACCTGTCACACTCACCCTCCTCCCCTCCCACACACATACCTGTCACACTCACCCTCCTCCCCTCCCACACACATACCTGTCACACTCACCCTCCTCCCCTCACACACGCATACCTGTCACATCCACCCTCCTCCCCTCCCACACACATACCTGTCACACTCACCCTCCTCCCCTCCCACACACATACCTGTCACACTCACCCTCCTCCCCTCCCACACACTCATACCTGTCACATCCACCCTCCTCCCCTCCCACACACATACCAGTCACATTCACCCTCCTCCCCTCCCACACACATACCTGTCACACTCACCCTCCTCCCCTCCCACACACATACCTGTCACACTCACCCTCCTCCCCTCCCACACACATACCTGTCACACTCACCCTCCTCCCCTCCCACACACTCATACCTGTCACATCCACCCTCCTCCCCTCCCACACACATACCAGTCACATTCACCCTCCTCCCCTCCCACACACATACCTGTCACATTCACCCTCCTCCCCTCCCACACACACATACCTGTCACACTCACCTTGCTCCTCTCTCCTCGGATATACCAACCTCTTTAGCCCTTTAAGAACTGCATGGTGCTTGAATGGTGTTTACTTGGCCGTCATAGTGCATGAATGCAGCTCTGGTAAGTAGCTCACCAGGGATGCATTCAAGCATCCAAGCGTTAAGACTTCCCTAATGAGCCTCGCCCTGATGCATGTATATGAGTAAACTTGCCAGGGCTGCATTCAGGCATACTATTTTAAAAAGGACAGAAAACATTAAAGTACCATTCGGCCATTAAAGGGTTAACACCCATATATGTCATATGAGGCACAGGTCTTTGTGTTTTTCACATGAGGTTTTTCCATGTGGATCTGGATACTTTCATAAAATTTCCTTTTTAATCTTGAAAGTATATGTATGAGGAATAAGTCACTAATTGCCACATCTCCTGACGAGGGCCTTCATTGTTATCATGAAAACCAACATGGGTCATGGCCATAAACCCCTCGCTTTCATAAGTCCCTCCAAAAGACCACTGTGACAGCATGTCATGCTTTACCTACATATTGGTTCAGCAGTCTGTGGTTTGTATAGGGCCTTAGCAAGATGATCAGTGGATAGCGCCATTCCCACTGGTACTAGGTCTATTCCCAGTACTCACAGCAACCAGCTTAGCGAAATCCCGTGGCCGAGATTAGGGTACAAGCAGGGTGCAGGTATTGTGAATAGGTTGTACCTGGACACTCCTAATGTCACCTGTGTCCAGTATAGTGTAGTGGTTAGCACTGTGGATTTATGATGCAAAGTACCGGAGTTCAAATCTCTTCCAGGCAATGCCTGGTAATCAAATTCATAAGTAAAGCAATTTTGGAAACAGAATACATTATTCACAATACTAGAGAAAATTTAGAAATATGTATTTAAAGGACGTAGTGTTATTTGGCCTGGTAGGGATTTGAACTTGGGCTCCCAGCATTATGAGTCCACCGTGCTAACCACTACACTATACTGGACACAGGTGACATTATGTCACGCCACAAAACCCCTTATTATACCTTCATCAATTGTATTACGTCATATTACGTCATAATTATGATTTATGATTATTAATATTCATATTTATTATTATTTGTAATACGCACAATACTTTATACATATTTTCAATCCATATGTCCATCAAAGTACACCTAGACGTCAGACATACATATTACTCACTAAGCCAAGCCAAACTAACCCCCATGCATAATTAATCCATAGATCACAAGCAGACCCTTATCCCTTGGACAATAGGTAACGGTCAGCCCCTCCAGACGACAAGGCACTGACCGGTCACCTATACACAAAACAAATGAACTATATGTTGACCCCAAGGATTAACTGTCAACACATAAAACAATGCTATAAAGCTGGACACCCTTAATCAGTGTGGCACCGCCAAAGCCACTTGAGCCGGCTGGAGACCACCTGGAGGCAGGCGACAAAGCCCCCATGTGTGCATGCTACTTATTATGTAATCCATTACCCATAATGCACTGGACCCAGGCTCCCCACCCGCGGTCCAGCGCACACCACATGTTAAAGCCATGAATATATAATTATCCAATCAAATGTCAAATGTATATTATCCAATGAAAACCACTGTTACATCTACTTCCGGTCACATGGGCACCCCCTCCACCTGCCGGGTACCTGTACTTATACCCCGGTCAGATGGAGGAGGAGATCACTTATCACCTTGCAACCATCAGTAACTTATATACTGAGCCCTAGTGACTGGTACTCTGATATTAATATTATTATTAATAAAAGATACCGAGTATTGAAACTGACGTCTCACCTCATCTTTACGCCCTCATTGATGTGGAAGGGTTTTCCCTAGCCACAGAGTGGTAGAGAACCGGGCAACCTTCAGCTACCTGCGACCATGAAGAAATTTTTTAATGCAGAGACACCAGTCCCTCAGTGACCTATCATCACGGAGGCACACTAGGAGCCAGGGACCAGCACCAACATCAGGTCTACAATCCACCAGGAGGAAAGGACCAAGCAACAACAAGCACATCACCAAGTCCACCTCCTGCATCTACAAGGACACAGTAAGACATTCTAAAACAACACTTATAGACACTGTACCTATTATACCTATAGACATAGCTACCCCACCCACCTCTCCCATTCGTGTTGAACCCACTGTCAACATGGCCGGAGACGATCAGGTAGAAGTAGAAAGACAACGAGAACTAGACGATAGGATATCAAGAAAATTAGACGAACAACTAGCGGCCCACAAGGCAGAGCTAGAAAGACTTAAAGCCGATCTCGCAGACTATAGAAATGTCAAGTCGATTAGCGACCTGGCTAGCGCCATTTCAAAAGCTAACAAGTACACCATCCGTGAACCAACCAAGTTCTCAAAACCAGACATTAAGATGAGCACCAGAAAGTGGTTCACAGACCTAGAACGTTTTGTTAGACTTAAATACCCCCAAGAAGATCACCCCATCCACGTCACTTGCGCAGTCTATTTAACTGGACCAGCATACGAGTGGTACAGTATGCAGCCCACTAGTATCCAAGACGATTATGACCTTATAAAGAAGGGACTTATTCACCACTTCAAAGATGTCGAAAATGACATCAAGCTATTGACACTGTCCCAATTTGACCCCACCCTACACACCATGGAAGAATGGCTAAAGGACGCCAACACCCACTTCCAAAACAAGGGGGTGGACATAGAAGCTGCCATCATCCAGGTAGCAACTGTACTCAACGAGGACTACCGAGAGGCGATCAGAGCGGAAAGTCCTACTACATGGGCTTCCCTCTGTAGAGCGCTCAGGTGTGCGTACCTCTACAAAAAGACCTCCACACATAAAGTATCATCCCTATCCAACAACACCCTAGACCCAGTCATAGCTGCTCAGTTAAGGGAGAAGGACAGGGAGAATGAGAAACTAAGAGACCTTCTTCAGAAACAACAGGAAGTTATGGAGACCGAACATACTGTAGCTGCTATGGGAGGTGGTAAACCAAAACCCACCTACCACAAACAAGCAGCTACACCTACACACCAATCTCCACCAACTGACTTTGCATTACCACCCAACAATAGGGGGAGGAGAGAGGACTTCGACATCAACTACGTTGACAACATAAGGAAGGCACGTTCAATGGGCCTCATCCCTCCCACCCATCGATTCAAAGGGGGACCCAAAGACATCATAACCCTTCTTCAAACGGGTTCCCTACCCCCACATCACTTCAAGCTCATCCAGAGCCAACAACAACAACAACAAAGGTGGCAGCCACAACAGCAATCATGGCAGCCACCACAACAACAACAACAACAATGGCCACAACAACAACAACAACAACAACAATGGCCACAACAACAACAACAACTCCAACTTCAACCAACGCCACAAAACCCCACTCCACAGTACACCATGACACAGCTCGTCAGCATGATGAACGACCTCACCAAGACGACGGGAAACTAGATTGTCATCCTATGGATAGGCCTCATCAGGATGACAAAACAGTCCCCAACACAGAACAAACAGCATCGCCCATCGACACCACGCCACATGACCCACAGACAATCCACAACGCTGCACCAGTGCGCGGGAGACCTGCCGACGTCCAAGCTACTCTGGAAGTCGTCCCCCCACCACTCCCCGACCTACACATGGAAGAAGGTGAGCAGAGTGTTTTGTTTATCAACATGGTCAATGGCAATATAGATCTACAATTCAAAGATACCAACATCCCCAGTCTAGTAGACACAGGAGCCACCGTCTCTTGCATGAGAGAGGGTCTAGCCTCCACTCTATCGAAACTAGTTCCTCATGAGTTTTCACGAATCAGGTCCAAAGTTTATCTTGCCGATGGAGCATTGTGTCACATCAAAAGAGCTATCAAAATCAAATTCAAAATTCAAGGCAAAACATTCAGTCATCAATTTGCAATTCTTCCAAATTGTTCCTCACCAATCATACTGGGAACAGATTTCCTATCAAAGACTAAAAGCAAAATCAATTACTCCACTGACCCAACTCCAAAATCTCAACCAATCAGGGCAGTGAGAGCCATTTCGATACCTCCATTTTCCGAAATGGCCATAACAGGCCAAGTCACATGCTACCACTCAGTCAGTCAAATCAATGGTATAACAGACAATTTTGACAGATCAGACAAACTTCCAAATTACATTGTACAACGTTCAGTCGTGACACCTGACCAAAGAGACAGACACCCACTGATATTATTGAATATCACATCTAGAATCTGTAAAATCCAGAAGGGTGAAATCGTAGCCTTATATACAAAAACAGACATAGACAAAGAAAATCATATTTTATCGACAGGCTACGACGACACACAACCCGAGGAGACAGACATAGACATAGACATAGACAACAACTCCACTATCAGTGACAGTGCATCATCAACAGGGTCAGACAAAACATTCTATGTACCAACTCCAACATACTCAGAGTATTCTGACTCTGACATGGATCAATCCATGTCAGACGACGAAGATCATATAAATATGGTACAAGAGATGACATGTCACGACGAACAAGACATAGACAAAGACATGTACATAGGGAAGGACACAGACATAGAACCAGAAAAAGAAAAATCACACGTCTTCCAAAAACCAGAATGCCTCACAGAAGATCAATTTTCAACATTTTGCCAATTAATAGAAGAATACGACGACATATTCGTGGGAAAAGACAACATGATTGGAAGAACCCATCTGTACACCCATAAAATCAACCTGATCCCAGACGCCAAACCCTTACAGTTCTACCCATTCAGAATGGCCCCGCACAAAGCTGAACGACTTGAAATTGAATGTCAGAAGCTGGTAAAGCAGGACATTCTGGAGGAAACCAAAACGGGTCCCTGGTCATCCAGAAGTTTTCTTGTAGAGAAAAAGAACGGGCAGGGTTACAGATTAGTGACAGATCTAAGATATGTAAATTCCCAATCCATCAACCAAGCACTTACATCACCACGAGCAGACGACAGCCTAGAAATGATTGGTGAGATGCGACCTGCCGTGTTCTCTAAAATGGATGCCCAACAAGGGTACTTCCAGATACCAATTAGAGAGGACGACAGGGACATCACAGCCTTTCTTACTAGGACCAAAAAGTATAGATACAAGACCATGCCCATGGGACTCGCCAGCAGTGCTCAGGCTTTCCAAGCTGTAGTCAACTTGATCCTACAGAACCTGCAGTACAAATGTGCAATCCCATACCTAGACGACATCTTGTGTTTATCACCTACCATAGACCAACATTTCATCGATTTAAGAAACATATTCGAAGCACTAAGAAATGGCAAACTAAAGTTGAAGAAAACCAAGTGCGAATTCTTCCTAGAGGAACTAGACTTCCTAGGAATGAAAGTCACCACTGACGGTATCAAACCATCCCCAGACAAAGTCCACAAGATCCAGACATTCCCCACACCGAAGACCGCAAAAGAGGTGCGATCATTCACTGGACTCGCCCAATTCTATAGAAAATTCATCAAAGGGTTCAGTGAAATTGGTCGACCTCTTTTTAACCTACTCAAAAATGGGAACAAATTTGTTTGGACAAAAGAATGCGAGACTGCATTTCAGACCCTGAAGGACTCTATATGCAATGACGTCATCTTGCTGTACCCAGACTACAACAAACAGTTCCATCTTACAACAGATGCATCTGGTACGGCCCTGGGAGCTACTCTTTCCCAGGAGAAAGACGGCGTTCTACGACCAGTATCCTTTGCGGGCAGAGCACTCCATGACCACGAAAGGAATTATGGTGCCACCCAAAGAGAACTATTGGGAGTAGTATTTGCAATAGAGTACTTCAGACACTACCTAGAAGGAAGACCATTCGAGTTATATACTGACCACCAAGCCCTCATCCACATGTTGACAAAATCAGATAACAAAAACATGTGGGCAAGGTGGGCACTCAAAATTCAACAATTTCAATTCAATATCAGACACATAAGAGGCAAATTAAACATACCATCAGACGTTATGTCAAGACGAGACTACCCACTAGACAAGACACCAATGACAGATCCTCCACCAAAACCCAAAGCCATAAGGGTACAACATAGAATTATGTTTGAGGATGACATACACACACAGAAATTCAAAGAAGACGAACCACCATTGACACTACCAAAACGACAAAATGAATGTATGGAGGATAACACAGAAGACATAGAGGAAGTAAAACGACTTACCCCCAACCTCAGAGCAAATCCTGACATCCCAAGTACCAAATTACATCATTTTGGGCTTCCACAAACAGACTACAAGGGACTGTTAGCAGCCATAGTGGCCTCAGTACAACTGGAAGTGGATTCAGCTGCACGACCGGTCCCAGGCCACGCCCCACAGCAGCTGACAGTACCCTCTACATCCCTAGAAGCCCTATCAACATTCATAGAAGAAACTCAAACAGAACAAATAGAGCAGGTTGCGGCGACCCGACCGGTCCCAGGCCACACCCCGGCACCGCAACCTAAGAAAACCACAGATAAACCAAAAACGAAGAAAAAAAATGAGAAGCCTAGAAGAGACGCCACAGACATGGCAAAACACTTGGCCAATCAGACTAATCATCTGATTGAAATGATAGAGAGCCTCTCTGACCCACAGATCTCCATCCTCAACCTCAAAAGAGAACAAAGATACAATTTACATACGAAAGCTATTATCACGTATTTAGAGAATGGACAGGTACCCAACGACAAAAACAAGAAGGCAACGGAGCAATTTATCAAAATAGCTGATGACCACATCATGCTGAATGATATTTTGGTCCATTTAAACACGGTACTATGGAAGAAACACAAGGAGTTCTCATTCCAACCCGTCATCCCAGATGACATGAGACTTCCCATCTTGAAGCTTTTTCACGACCTCCCAATGGCAGGACACGCTGGCGCACAAAGAATGCTGTCGACCATGCTTCCCAAAGTATATTGGAAGAGCATGGCGGCCGACGTCCAGAAATTCACAGCGACCTGCCACGTCTGTTTGAAAGCCAAAAAGATGAACCTAACCAACAACCTGCCAATGACGGCCCATAGTACCCCTTCTTACCCATTCCAGTTTGTCCACATAGATGCCATAGGCCCACTACCACCAACACCAGGAAAGAACGTATACATTCAGGTAGTGGTCGACAGGTTCTCTAAATTCTGCATAGCTTACCCTACTACATCATTGGACGCGGAAACAACTACCGCAGAATTCATAGAAAAGGTTGTTCTGGCCGAGGGTATACCAACATACCTCCAGTCAGACAATGGAACGTCATATAAAAACTCAAAATTCAGAAACATGACATCTTCCCTCAACATAAAACATGTCTTCAGCTCGGCCTATAGACCGAAATCGAACGGCCAGGCTGAAAGATATGTGAAGACGCTGTCTGAAGGCATACGGGCCTACTGTGAGGAACACCAGGACACATGGGATGTATTCCTACCACACCTCGTGTTCTCCATCAACAACACAGAGTCCGCCACCACTGCCTTCACACCGTTCTTCATTATGAAGGGAAGGAACCCAAACACCATAATAGACAACAAACTCAATCAGGAAGAAGAGAAAAGTCTAAATCTCCACATCATTGACAAATTAAAGAAAATAGACTACACTTACAATCAGGTCATTGAGAACATCGAAAAGAGGACAGAACAAATGAGACAACAACACGACAAAAAGGCAAAACCTACAAAGGTGCAGAAAGAATCACTAGTGTATGTCAAGGTACCCCGACTGATGGATAGAACAAAATGTTTGAAACTTCAGAAGGTGTACTCTGGTCCATACATAGTGTGCAAATTCGTCTCAAAAACATCTGTCCTCCTCAAATCTGTCATCACAATGAAGACAATGAAAAACCCAGTCCATGTAGATAGGCTGAAACTCGTACGTCACGTGAGAAACAATGACTTCATACACAGACTCATTGACCCGAACGAGGACCTCATAACCAAACTATGGAAGAAAGACGGAGATTCATATAAAGCGAGACCAGCGCTTCTACAAACCAAAAATATATATAAAGCAAAGCCGGCCCACTCCAAGGTCAAGAGGAGGACACCGGTAGGACTAAAACCATAATATAAACTATAGAATATATAAGAGGAAAAGAGTTATCACCTATATTACATAAACAACAAAAAGCTCACTATTTCATCGCTACTACTACAAACAGACATCAACTGTCATATATTATCAACTTTAATATCAAAATGACAAACACTGACTACTACGACGACTATTATCACTACTACTATTATAATGATTCACAAAGAATCACGACATACACACCGATCATCAAAAGAAATACTGGAAATACAGTATTTATCACCATAAAGCGCACAAGCTTCATCAATTATTACTATTATTATTATTATCCATCTATACCCATTTCACCACACAAGTAAGTGGCAGGGCGACTCCATATTATTGCTGCTCCTTTAACAAACTGACACTTCAAATAGAACTATTATCAACATGTCGAAATCCGACATGAAAGGACAGTTTGCGCACTCTTATTAACCCCCCCCCCATAGACCAGTGGAAAAGCGGTGTATGCAGGCGGCCGCCCGCATGCATCGCAGGTGTCAACAACACCAGGAGGATGACCGCAATCTGAGCCCTGGATGGCGCCACCACTGGAGCGCGCAAACAAAAGCTCCACTTATGGGAGTGTGATAACGACCAACATGGCAGGGTGACATAGCCACCACCCTGTACCCAGACCAAAGGGTATAAGTTCCCACACATCCCCCCATCTTTCCACAGTCACCCAGTGACCACACCCCTACACACATCGATTCAGTCAGGAGCAGCCCACAGTTAATTTGGTAGAACCCCGCCAGTACTGCGCACTTACACTCATCCTTCACAAACTATCGACTATCAACTATTACTACTACAAACGATCGACTACTACTATTATTACTATCAAATCCCAACAACTTGGGAATCATGAGGTATACACTCTACCTCCTATTAATCATCACACACATCATTTACACGGCAGCACAACCAATAGTAAGGCAAAATATCGGCCTCATCTATGAACAGCTGCCGGGACAAATCATCACCGGTCATGACCTACACGAGGTCATACTGGCCATCCCCTACAACATCCCAATGGCTCCTCGTCCGAAGCCACTCATTTACAACACCATCAGGACTCTTCAACTGACTTCACTAGGACCCCACGACAGCCATGACGCCAAGATGTTACAACAAGCTGCTGACCTCGACCGACTACTACAAAACGTAGATATTAACATTATTAAGACTTTAAAGAACATTGCACACTTCCTCTCGGATCCTATTACCAACAGGCCAAAGAGAGCTATCCTAGGATTCTTAGGGGAGCTTTTTAAATCAATCTTTGGCCTGGCAACCACTAGAGACATGGATTCTATCATCAACGTCATACATCACCTAGATGCTAGAATTGGTACACTGGCCGACGTCAATGTTAAAACTGCACAAGGATTACATGATGTCACCCAGCAACACCAGCAGTTTCTAGACACCTATATAAAACAACAGGACGTTGTACAGGAATCCCTACTTAATAGTACCGAATCCATAGACTCGTGGTCTGATGATTTCTCCACAACCCTAACCTCCATCCAAGCCGACCAGGATCGTAGGATTACCCAGTCAGCCATCATATCGGCTCAGGTAATTGTCCTAATGACCAGGATCGCCTACCAACAAGGGTTATACAAGGTGGAAAATTCTCTCAGATTATTGTCCACTGGAATATTAGCACCGGATATGATCCAACCCACAGAACTAGCCCTCAAACTAGCCACCTTAGACACACAACTCAAAATTAGGAACCCAGGATCCGAGGTAACCATTATTGACACCGCATATTACTACTCACAACCAGTCGCACTATACACCTATTCCAAAACTCACTTATACATTCATATTAACGTTATCATTTCTGCCACAGACGCAGCATTTAACTTATATCAAGTAATTACAACTCATGTCCCCATTAACACCGAAAATACGACAAGTTCTGGATCTACCCTATTACACACTGACAAAACTTTCCTCGCTGTCAACGAGGCAGAGACATTGTACTTAGAGATGACAAACGCAGATTTGCTTACGTGCCAAGGCTCGATACTGAAAGTATGCGCTAGGACCATGCCTAGAATACGCAGTGACCAGCCAACCTGCCTCATGGCGGCCTTTAAAGGTAACCAGGCAGACATAGCCAGACTCTGCACATTTCAAGTACACCCTCTGAGACCCATACAAACCCGTGCTATAGCTATTGGTAAAGACAAATATTTAGTAACTACTAACAGGGAGTACTACCACGTCATCTGTCAGCACATGACACCAACTACTAAGAAAGCTTCGGCCTACGCAGTTATTGGTGTCCCATGTATGTGCCACTTACAGTTTGACTCATTGTACCTCCCAAACACCAAAATTCCTTGTAACGAATCTTCTTCAACACATTTTCTAATGCACGCGGCCAATACACCCATACTACTTGCACTCACAAACAATCTGAACATCACAGCATCATCACTACACCACGACCCAATACACATACCACATCTACATACACAGGCTATCATCAAATCTATGACAAACATCAGCAAGTTGTCATCAGACATTACATTGGACCTGGAACCCTTCACCAGGAATATCCTAATAGAAGCCACCAACGCAGCAGACATCTTAGACCGACCCATCCAGGACACACCCATACGGGAGAACATAGCTAGCTTCTTCGCTAGCCCCGTATGGAACTATATAGTACCAGTCACTTGCATTCTAAACGCCGTAGGATTCTTCTACTTATTATATGTATCCAAAGGAAAAGCACTGTTCGCGACCATCCCGACCGTCAGTGCTCGACCCAACAACATTTCTTGGAAATTTATTAACCCCATCCCCCAGAGTGAAACGAAGGAAAACCACACTATCAATATAGATCAATACGTTGATGCCCATAACATTTTTACCCTAATATTTGTAGCGTTAATTGTATACGCTGTTATCAAAATCATCTTCAAGTGTAAAAACAAGATTACACGTCACTTTGGAATGACAAACTCTGGACACAAAACCAATCCTACTATTACCCTTAAAATTTACCAAGGACACGTCAATCACACCATCCCACTGCTATCCCTACCCTACGAACGTGACTCTATTGTTAATAAATTCATACCAACCCTGACGGCCATCTCAGCCCTGTCATGCCCATACCCACGCATAAACATGACATGGAACGGCCCCATATCATTCAACATCAACGGAAAACAAAAATCATACTATCTACCCAACCACATCATACTACCCCTAGCGGCACGGTTTTCTATCATACCGGCCCTGAAAGACGACACCACCACCACAGGATTAACCCTTAAGACTATTGATATGACTACATCCCTACATCCGACTGAAACTCAAGACAACATTGACATTGACCCCGACAGTGACAACACTACGTCACTTATCAAAAACCCAAAAGACATGACAACTACCGAACTATTGACAGCCATTGTTATGAAAAAGAGTGAGACAGGAAATGAAACATAAAAATTTATATAGAAGGTGATAACTCAGAACGAACTTCCTCCATTGCCCCTCGACATTGAGAATGAATATCAAAGATCAAGTATTGCCAAAGATCACTGCATAAACAAAATACACTGCTCAAAACCTATTGTTATACATGTACTATCATACCATACTAAGTATTACACATGGCCTATGTAAACGCTTAGTACATTTATATTACTATTGAAATGAATTTCTTACAGCTTCCTATCGTATGAATTAATTGTATTATAGACTAGGACGGAAGCGCGACATATAGAATCAGTACGTCACATTACTATTACCACTGTACCACGACTCGTATTATGTGAATAATTTGGTAAGGTGAAAAGCTTCCAAAAATGTATAATCATATAAATAGAACGGAAGCGAGACATATAGTACCAGTACGTTACCATTGAAATATTATTAATTTACCACCGCATAACATGCATGTACAAAACACTGTATGAACCTAGAAAATGTGATTAAGAATTGCGACATAGTCATAGCATAAGATAGATATATCAAAAATCATAAAAAAAAAAAAAAAAAAAAAAAATGTTCATACAAATACTTTTGAAGCGTGACATAACTCTTCCTCTACTACTTCGCGGCCTGCACGAGGGCGTGCAGGAGTTGTATTGGGGGGTGATGTCACGCCACAAAACCCCTTATTATACCTTCATCAATTGTATTACGTCATATTACGTCATAATTATGATTTATGATTATTAATATTCATATTTATTATTATTTGTAATATGTACAATACTTTATACATATTTTCAATCCATATGTCCATCAAAGTACACCTAGACGTCAGACATACATATTACTCACTAAGCCAAGCCAAACTAACCCCCATGCATAATTAATCCATAGATCACAAGCAGACCCTTATCCCTTGGACAATAGGTAACGGTCAGCCCCTCCAGACGACAAGGCACTGACCGGTCACCTATACACAAAACAAATGAACTATATGTTGACCCCAAGGATTAACTGTCAACACATAAAACAATGCTATAAAGCTGGACACCCTTAATCAGTGTGGCACCGCCAAAGCCACTTGAGCCGGCTGGAGACCACCTGGAGGCAGGCGACAAAGCCCCCATGTGTGCATGCTACTTATTATGTAATCCATTACCCATAATGCACTGGACCCAGGCTCCCCACCCGCGGTCCAGCGCACACCACATGTTAAAGCCATGAATATATAATTATCCAATCAAATGTCAAATGTATATTATCCAATGAAAACCACTGTTACATCTACTTCCGGTCACATGGGCACCCCCTCCACCTGCCGGGTACCTGTACTTATACCCCGGTCAGATGGAGGAGGAGATCACTTATCACCTTGCAACCATCAGTAACTTATATACTGAGCCCTAGTGACTGGTACTCTGATATTAATATTATTATTAATAAAAGATACCGAGTATTGAAACTGACGTCTCACCTCATCTTTACGCCCTCATTGATGTGGAAGGGTTTTCCCTAGCCACAATTAGGAGTGTCCAGGTACAGCCTATTCACAATACCTGTACCCTGCCTGTACCCTAATCTCGGCCACAAGATTTGGCTGAGCTGGTCCTTGCAGAGCAAAGGGTTATGATTGTTACCAGTGGTCCAAAAGGTGGAGCCACTGTATCTCGCTAATGCGGAATACATCGTTTTGTCCTCCCTATATAGTGTTTCTGCAACACGACACGGGTGCACCTGGGACGTCCGAGCTATGTGAACTCAATTCATGACACAAAGTCGTATATATAAGGGAGCTGGTAAAATAAGGCGGACAATACCAATACAAAGAAGTGGCCGACTCTCTACTCGCATTCCCAAATCCAAAGGAAGGCTCTGGTGACAACCACTATGACCTTGAACTTGGATGTTGCTGCACACAGAGGAGAAACAGCGTCAAAAGGGAATCCAGGTTGACTACCTTAGGTCAGCCAGAGAGTCGCCTAGGCTCCTTTAGGTGACCTGGACTCCCTTATAGAGTTAACCTGGACTCCCTTTTGACGCTGTTTCTTTTCTCTGTGTGGGTTTGGGCAGTCCATGCGGTTTATTGGAATCACCGAACAGGAATGGGTATTGGAACCAGGAAGTATGATGGTAGAACTTCCACCATACATTCTGGTTCCTGTTCACTGGTTCCAAGTTCACCACAGGGACTATCTAAACCCAGCAAAATTCAGATTCAAGGTCATAGTGCTTGTTACCAGAGCCTGTCCATGGATTCGGGAACAAGAGTACTGACTCTACAGGAAAGGGAGCACTGTGCAGACTGATGTGACGTGTGGTTGCATCTTGTGCATTTTGTGCCTGTCCCCTGCTATGCGGGGGGGGAGAGCTTTAAACTGAAACATCCTCTTGCTCTTGTGATGCAAGGATGCAGCCCTGGCGAGTAACTCACCAGTGGTGTAATCGTGCCTCATGCCGACCCTATGGGGTCTTGATGGAAGAATGGCAACACGCCGAATCATTGTAATTACTTATGTAATTATATTACCTAAATAAACACATTAAAAACATACTCCCGAATGATCAGCATGATGAACCAATGCTGCAAAGGCGAGTTACTTGCCAGGGCTGCATTGGTGCACCATGACAACAAATTTCATCTTTTAGCAACATGTCGCCAATAAAGGGTTAACAGTGTAAACCTGTATACAACCATTCTAGGATGGCATAATACATTAATGCATCATACTCTTGGTCGTCATGATGCAAGGATGCAGCCCCGGTGAGTAACTCACCAATGCTGCATTCATGCCTTATGTGCACCCTGCGGGGTTCATACACTCCCGAAGGGTCGGTATGATGTACCAATGCAGCACCCGAGAGTTACTATCTGGAGCTGCGTTTTGTGGATCAAGATGACAAATGTCATCTTTTAGTGACATGCCGTCCTTAAAGGGTTAACAGTGTGGGTATACATGAGATAAAGGAGCAGCTCAGGTTAAGTAGGTCACACAGGTGTGAGCACATCAAGGTAGGAGCACATCAACCTACTCGTGTTAATGACTGTTGTCATACTCTCCTTAAAAGGTGGTAATCTGGGAAGGTAATGTTTATAGTGAGTATAGATGCAGGGGGACGAGGGGTGCTGTAGATAGGGCGATTAGGGCAAAGAAAATGACGTGAAGGGAGGCGCAGAAAGAGAGGGAGGGAGAGAAACAGGTAGGCAGGGAGGGGAAGAGGTAGGGAGGTAATTGCCATCTTTTTAGCAACAGGCCGTCATTAAAGCGTTAACAGTATAGATATACTAGCTATAGGGGAAGGGCGGGAGAAGGGGACGGGAATGAGTAGGAAAATGAGGGCTGTAGAGAGAGCGATTAAGAGAAAGAAGGGGAGGGGCAGGAGAGGCATGAGAGGGAGCAGGGAGGGGGCAGGGAGGGGGCAGGGAGGGGGCAGACAGGGGAAGGGATAGGGGAATGGGTAGGCAGGAATACAGGCTGGAGGGAAAAGGAAGGCAGGTAGAGGAACGGACAGGCAGGCCGGTAGGGGAGGGGGGCAAGAGACCAAGAGACAGGTAGGGGAACAGGTAGGCAGCTGGGCAGGCAGGGGGGAAGAGGAAGGCAGGGGGAGGAGCCCGGTCCCTGCACTCCCCATGGTAAAGGTACATCACCTGCGTTCCCTCTTCTCAAAAACACCCCCATTTCCACGGATATTCAGACAGAAAATGACCCCTTTTGGTTGAAAAACACTGACTTCTTGAATTAAAAATAGCCCCCTTTTTTTGACAAAACGCTCTCATTTTTCCAATGCCCTCTTTCTCCATGATTAACAGAAATTGGTATTCAAAAGGAATTACTACATGTACTTATAATTTGAAGAATAAAAATCAGTAGTCGGTTAAAACAACATCCAACACACAGCAGCAGTCACTCTTTTATTCAATTCCACTTAGCGAAGCTTAAAAATAGCCCCCCTTTTTAAAAAATTCACTGACTTCTATAAGAAATAACACCCCTTTTTCCCCAATTCCTAGGACATTGGGAGAGAGTGAAAAAAGACCCTTTTCCCGTGTTTTGGGGAACGCAGGTGCTGTACATGTACCATGGCAAGTGCAGAGACCGGGGGGAGGAGGCAGGGGTGAGAGGTAGTGAGGGAATGAAGGGTGCAGGGGGGAAGAAGCAGGAGTGACAGATGAAGGCAGCTAGGCAGGCAGGTAAGCTATATCTAAATGGAAAGTGGAGAGACATCAATATAAGGGAACCAGAGCAGGTGAGGCTGTGAGGAGTGGGTCCCAGTGACAGGAAGTACTTCATATTTAACTCTGACACCCAGGGCTGCATCCAGGCCTCCAACACCCTGACAGTACGCCGTATGTGCTGCACAAGGCAAGTCACGGAGGCTGAGAACTTTTATCAAAAGGTACAGAGGAACTGAAGGGCTGCCTGTTAATCTTTTAATGGCTGCATAGTACTTTATTGTGATATCCGCTTTATTGTCATGATGCATGAATGCAGCCCTGGCGAGTAACTCGCCACTGCCACTTTCAAGCATCACACCCAACCTATTGGATTACATCATTCTGGAAGGGTCGTTGTGATGCATAAATGCAGAACTGGTGAGTTAGCTACTCGCCAGGGCTGCATTCATGCATCATAATGACAAAGGGCATACTGCATTAAAACATTGTGCGGCCCTTAACGGGTTAATCCTTTATAAAGTAACCTGACCTAATCTCTAGTTGTGCCTTGTTTCCACCTTGTTTCTGAGAGCAGGTGTATCAACTTTCCAGACTGTCTCCAAAAAAACCTTTAAGGGTGGCATGACGCCTTAAGGCTTCATGGTCATACGTCATCAGTGAGTATCTCACCGACACTGCATTGGTGCATCATGCCGACACTTCGGGAGTGTGCAACAGCTGCCGGTGTGTTACTTATCAATGCTGCATTTGTGCATCAAGATGACAACCACCTAGTGCATTATCCCTTTATGGAAGCATGTCTCTAAAAGCTGACATTTGCCATCATGATGCACCAATGCAGCCCCGGTGAAAGTGTCTCAAGCCTGTAGGATCTGCATGATGCTTAAATGCAGCACTGGCTAGTTACTCACCAGGGCTGCAGTCATATGCCATGCCGACCTAGGATATGATGTATTAAGGTATCATGCCATCCTTAACGGGTTAAATCACTCTGCTGCCCTTAAAGGGTTAACCTGAGGTCTCAGAGTCAGTTGTTGCCCAACCCTCTGTCTGATTACCCCCTCCTCACGCCACCTGTCCATCACCCTCCTCCCCTCCCACACTCATACCTGTCACACTCACCCTGCTCCTCTCTCCTCAAATATACCAACCTCTTTAACCCGTTAAGGATGACATGCTGCTTGACAGTTTTTTTTGGCCGTCATAGTGCATGAGTGCAGCTCTGGCAAGTAGCTCACCAGTGCTACATTGAAGCATCCAAGCATTAAGACTGCCCTAATGAGCCTCGCCCTGATGCATGTATGTGAGTAAACTTGCCAGGGCTGCATTCAGGCATAATATTTTACAAAGGACAGAAAACATTAAAGTACCATTCGGCCATTAAAGGGTTAACACCCATATATGTCATATGAGGCACAGGTCTTTGTGTTGTTCACATGATGTTTTTCCATGTGGATCTGGATACCTTCATAAAATTTCCTTTTTAATCTTGAAAGTATATGTATGAGGAATAAGTCACTAATTGCCACATCTCCTGACAAGGGCCTTCATTGTGATCAAGAAAACCAACATGGGTCATGGCCATAAACCCCTCGCTTTCAAAAGTCCCTCTAAAAGACCACTGTGACAGCATGTCATGCTTTACCTACATATTGGTTCAGCAGTCTGTGGTTTGTATACATGGTTTTGTCCTCCTATATAGTGTTTCTGCAACACGACACGGGTGCACCTGGGAAACCTGATCCATGTGAACTCAATTCATGACACAAAGTCGTATATAAGGGAGCTGGTAAAATAAGGCGGACAATACCAATACCAGGAAGTGGCCGACTCTCTACTCACATTCCCAAATCCAAAGGAAGGCTCTGGTGACAACAACTATGACCTTGAACTTGGATTTTGCTGCACACGGAGGAGAAACAGCGTCAAAAGGGAATCCAGGTTGACTACCTTAGGTCAGCCAGAGAGTCGCCTAGGCTCCTTTAGCCTAAAGTTTAGGTGACCTGGACTCCCTTATAGAAGGGAGTCATTCTGGAGTTAACCTGGACTCCCTTTTGACACTGTTTCTTTTCTCTGTGTGGGTTTGGGCAGTCCATGTGGTGTATTGGAATCACCAAACAGGAACGGGAAATGGAACCAGGAAGTATGATGGTAGAACCTCCATCATACATTCTCGTTTCTGTTCACAGGGACTGTCTAATCCCAGCAAAATTCAGGTTCAAGGTCATAGTGCTTGTTACCAGAGCCTTCATGTGGATTTAGGAACAATAGGACTCTGCTGCTAGGGGAGCACTTTGCCGACTGACGTGATGTGTGGTTGTATCGTTTTTACTGCCTAGAGTCAATAGCATGAAGAACAATCATATATGTATACAGTCAGCACTCACTACACTGATATTTTGACCTTAATCAGTAGTCCATAAGATAACAACTCAATCACTAATGATTACCCTTGTTGGTCATTTTTTGGCTCCCTATAAAAGCGACCAACTCAGATCAGTCTTTCCATTTCTATGAGTTTTGGGCTCAGCCTTTTTGAGCAAGGCATTAGTCATATTTTGTTCTACCTCATTCAGTGAGCCTCCCCTCCCCTCTGCCCTTTGAATAAGTTCATCATGTGTGACTTTCTCATGAGTCTGCATAACTGTTATAATTGAAATGGAGGTGCTGTAATGAGTGCAAAATTAATCTTCTTATTGCATTATAAGTATCAACCTCTTCTGTGATTGAAATTGAATTGAATTGATTTTTGAATATCAGTTCGTAATTCTGACCATTACCTAACCTTTGAATAACATTTGATATCCACTACATACTAAGCCCCGCAGCCTAAAGATTATCAGTGCACCTCTAGCCTATGCTCACAACCAGCCCCAGTGTATACGTTCAGTCAGATAAACATAGTCGTGTTTTTTTAACGCCTTGTGCAAGTCTAGGTAGGAGGTAGTGAGGGCCGACTGTAGAAAGCCACTATAGGCCAATACAGCAAGAGAGGGTCACTTTTCCGAAAAGTTGTTGATAAAGTTTTTTTTTAACATTTCTGAAGCGTGACTGACTTATAAATAAATTTAACTTCAAAATCCTAAATTCTGATATGTATATGCAGTATTTGAAGATAATTCTCAAGTGAATCCCATAATATGAAATATGTACAAATGTTGCCATTACAGACTATGTTATTAGAATTCTGCTAAAACCAACTATTCCGATTAAACACAACTTAATTATAAAAATGCCACCCTCTCTTGCTGCAATGGTCTATAGACGTGTGCAGTACCAGCCCCCCCCCCCCCCCCCCACTATTTCTGATTACAATCTCGCGGTGCGTGTCTAAGACAGTTGGACCTGTCAGTGCCGCCCCAGGAGCCTTCCTACAGTCTACAACCACCTGGGATACGGCCCCGTCAGAACACACTATTGTTCAAGTCAACACGCGAAACCGGTATTTCTCATTGTTCGTCTTTTTGCAATATGACTACGTACCGGTGTTTTGTGTTGTTATTGTATATGGAGCTTAGGCCTGGCTAAATGAATTTTGGGTTTTAGGTGAAATGGTGAAATACATTTAGGCAGGTTAGGTCAGGTTATTTTTGAATTTCTTAAATAATTTCCAATAAGCCCCTGAATCTACATCCTTAGACATGCTGTTTATACAAATAATATGACAGACTGAGAGATGGAAAACTCCTATTATTTTGATGAAAATCTATTTATTTTGGGGGAGGAACATGAAGTTTGCTAAAATAGATATTGAAAAAACCTAAGTTTTGTTGGAAATTAGAGTTTAGTCAGGTAGGGTTGGATTGGAACAGATGGTTTATTTTGTCAGGCCTTAGTCTGTATGTTAAGTAGATACAATAGGTCCATATAACGGCGCGGTAGTGTGCACATATGAACCCTACCATTGTCACGCCATCTTCTTTCTTATCAGGATCTTTTTCTCTGGCTCTATTGAGAAAGTTTCTGTATCAGCTTTTCTGATCCTTTAGAATATTCCTCGATATGATCATCAGGCACCACATTATGGACACGTGAACCCCGCTATTCACAGAGCAACATTTTTCCTCATCAGGCTTTTTATTTCTTCGGTTCTATTATCAGAGTTTCAGGGTGGCCATTCAGAAGAACTGCCACACTCGTGGTGTAAAAAGTCATAAGCCAAGTAAAGGATCGTGAAGGTAATGAGGACACTCTCTTATAAGAAATTATATTAAGATGTACAGAAATATGTATGTATGCACAACCCGCGATTGTAAGAAAGACACTATTTGCACAAATAAATCCCACAAGTTTTGCAGTTGTTCTGAATGACTGCCATGTTTTTTTTTAAATTTTCCATATAGCAATCAGGGACAACATACTGCTTTAATGTGTGATGCCATTTATTTTCATGATGCATACATTCAGTCATGGAGCGTGATGCATGAGTGCATCATGCTGACTCGTTGGGAGTGCATCAACCCTATAGGCTGGTCATGATGTTTAAAGACAGTACTGGCGAGTAACTCACCAGTTATGTAGAAGATTCACAAAAAACTATATACAATACAAAGGACCTTTTTAAATACCAGACACAGAAAACCCCCCCTAAGCAATTAATATCTGCCTTTTCTCAGGACTAAATCCATTTACAAAACGCTATATAAAACCTTTAGCATTGCTACAATACAGTATGCCTTCCCGTCCGGTCTTTGCCTCCCCTACAGAATGGCTCGGTATACGCGCCTTCACTCTGCCTGTAAATTGTCCCATTACCAACACATACATACAGCCAATGCAATTACAGCCCCTGCTAGTGAGCCCACAGTGGTCCTAGCACCGACTCTAAATAAAGCCTTTCAGTGTCGTAATTTCCGTATTAAGATTTAATTCTGGGCTGATAATGTGTTGACATATAAGGTCCATCTCGCTTCATTAGATGCTAATGGGATGCCTAGAACTAGTGTTAGAGCTACTGTGCCAGTTGAAGACATTAAAAGGGCTACGCGACGCAAAAGAGGTTTTCATTCTATGCAATGCAATCAGTCTTCTGGTCTGCTTTTTATTGCTTTGCTGGTGCTGCGGATCTCAAAGTGAGGAGTCGGCTTATGCTGATGGGAGAGCTGAGGTTGAGGGAAGCAGCTCATGGTAAGGGGAGCAGCTCATGGTGAGGGGAGCAGCTCAGTATGAGGGCAGCAGCTCAGTATGAGGGGAGCAGCTCAGGGTAAGGGGAGCAGCTCAGGGTGAGGGGAGCAGTTCATGGGGAGGGAAGCAGCGCATGGTGAGAGGAGCAGCTCAGGGTGGGGGGAGCAGCTCAGGGTGAGGGAAGCAGCTCAGGGTGGAGGGAGCAGCTCAGGGTGAGGGGAGCAGCTCATGGTGGGGAGAGAGGCTCAGGGTGAGGGGAGCAGTTCATGGGGAGGGAAGCAGCTCATGGTGAGAGGAGCAGCTCAGGGTGGGGGGAGCAGCTCAGGGTGAGGGAAGCAGCTCAGGGCGGGGGGAGCAGCTCAGGGTGAGGGAAGCAGCTCAGGGTGGGGGGAGCAGCTCAGGGTGATGGAAGCAGCTCAGGGTGGGGGGAGCAGCTCAGGGTGAGGGGAGCAGCTCAGGGGGAGGGGAGCAACTCAGGGTGAGGGGAGCAGCTCAGGGTAAGGGGAGCAGCTCAGGGTGAGGGAAGCAGCTCAGGGTGGGGGGAGCAGCTCAGGGTGAGGGGAGCAGCTCAGGGGGAGGGGAGCAGCTCAGGGTGAGGGGAGCAGCTCATGGTAAGGGGAGCAGCTCAGGGTGAGGGAAGCAGCTCAGGGTGGGGGGAGCAGCTCAGGGTGAGGGGAGCAGCTCAGGGGGAGGGGAGTAACTCAGGGTGAGGGGAGCAGCTCATGGTAAGGGGAGCAGCTCAGGGTGAGGGAAGCAGCTCAGGGTGGGGGGAGCAGCTCAGGGTAAGGGGAGCAGCTCAGGGTGAGGGGAGCAGCTCAGGGTAAGGGGAGCAGCTCATGGTGGGGAGAGAGGCTCAGGGTGAGGGGAGCAGTTCATGGGGAGGGAAGCAGCTCATGGTGAGAGGAGCAGCTCAGGGTGGGGGGAGCAGCTCAGGGTGAGGGAAGCAGCTCAGGGCGGGGGGAGCAGCTCAGGGTGAGGGAAGCAGCTCAGGGTGGGGGGAGCAGCTCAGGGTGATGGAAGCAGCTCAGGGTGGGGGGAGCAGCTCAGGGTGAGGGGAGCAGCTCAGGGGGAGGGGAGCAACTCAGGGTGAGGGGAGCAGCTCAGGGTAAGGGGAGCAGCTCAGGGTGAGGGAAGCAGCTCAGGGTGGGGGGAGCAGCTCAGGGTGAGGGGAGCAGCTCAGGGGGAGGGGAGCAGCTCAGGGTGAGGGGAGCAGCTCATGGTAAGGGGAGCAGCTCAGGGTGAGGGAAGCAGCTCAGGGGGGGGGGAGCAGCTCAGGGTGAGGGGAGCAGCTCAGGGGGAGGGGAGTAACTCAGGGTGAGGGGAGCAGCTCATGGTAAGGGGAGCAGCTCATGGTGAGGGGAGCAGCTCAGGGTGAGGGGAGCAGCTCAGGGTGGGGGGAGCAGCTCATGGTGAAGGAAGCAGCTCAGGGTGAGGGGAGCAGCTCAGTGTAAGGGGGGCAGCTCATGGTGATTAACAACCTGCATTGTTTAGCTATTAGTATGCTATAGCTCCTCACACCTCCCCCCACCCCCGGCAATATACCTACCAACAATTAGTGTGTACCGCCCCTTGCGGCCTCTTGTACTGCTCAATGTACTGGAAAATGAGGACAGAAGGGGAGGGGAGGACAAAAGGGGAGGGCAGGTGGAAGAGAGGCAGGGGAGGGAGGCAAGTTGAAGGGAGAACTAGGAGAGAGGCAAGTTGAAGGGAGGCAGGGAGAAGGATGGTATGTGGAGAATGGAGAAGAGGAGCCAGGAGCCATGAAGAAAGGGCTGAAGCCGAGGGCTAGGAGGGGCAAGGGAGGTAGAGGGAGCAGAGGAAGAGAGGGATGTAGGGAGAAGTGAGGAGAGGGCACAAGGAGAAATTAGGATATAACAGAAGAGAAAGGAGACATGCCTGTCAGCAATAGACAAGGAAGGGAGGCAGATATGACAGACACAACCAAACAGAGAAATCCCCTAGCGATACAATCTACAGGCGATCCACAGGCAGTAAGACAATGGGGAGGACACCAGGCCCTGGGTGGTGCTGGTCACCACGGCAGCATCACTCAGTGCCACGCTGCAGCATTAAAACACCCAGAGAGCTGGAGTGGAGTCTTAGGTCACAAGGACATCGGTGGGAGGGAGATGGTAGGGAGATGGGAGAAGAAATGCAGAGAGGAAGGGGAGGCGACTGAGGCCGAGGGCTAGGAAGGGAAAGACAGGTAGAAGGAGAGGGGTGTATGGAGGGTAAAGGAGGCAGGCACATGGAGGCAGTTATGCAGATAGACAGGGAGGGAGAGGCATAGAGGAGAGAGAAAGTAGGGAGGCAGTGGTATAAGGGAGTGATCATTTTTTAACAACAGGGGGGGGTCAGTGGATCTTCGCTCGAGCGGGTCGAAATTTTTTTGGTCCCCCCCACGGGAGGGGTCGACATTTTTTTGGTCCCCTCCTCAGGCAAGTTGAAATTGAGCGCGGCCGACCCCTTTGAGCTACAGTAACGCGCGGGCTTTTCCACTAAAAAGGGGTGCATTTTTTTTGGTCCCCCCTAGAGGGGTCCAAATTTTTTTGGTCCCCCCCCTTCAAGGGGTCCAAATTTTTTTGGTCCCCCCCCCAAATCCACCAACCCCCCCCCCCCCTGTTGTTAAAAAATGCCCACTCCCTAACATGGAGGGAAGAGGCGGCAGGAGAGAGGAGAAAGGAGACAGGCAGGCAGGGAATGGGCACTGCAGCACCAGCAGCAGCAACAGCCAGAGAGCTGTATAGTGGAGTCTTATGTGATAGGACGGACGGACACTAGGCCGCACCACTGTGTAATCTGTCTTAGGGGTACCAGCTAACCAAGGGACATTGGTTGCCTCAGGGAGTATAGAATTGTTTGGTCCAGGCCCAGGCCCAGGCACTGGAATGCTTATTTAGAACAACTGCTGAAATAAGTGGTGCATACACAGTTTTTTCCATTTTAATATGATTTCTTTTGAAAAGGTGTTCCTATTGTGTTCGCGATTCCCTCAAACTCTCGTCACTTCTTAGCCCACAAGTTCGCCAGTTGTTCAGAATGACCATCCAGGTATCTAAATTGGGAAAGCAGAGTCACTGCATGTCTTGGAAGGGGTTAGCAGAGAGAGTCAGTATATGTGTGATGTCACTTCCAGGTAGTTAAATCCTACAAAGATGTCTCAAGCTCAAGTTCAAATAGTTTTCATTGATAACCATCATGAAACGTTCCCCAGGTGCAATATTTAGCTCAACAGGCCTTATTGAAAACGTCTGCAAATCAATAGACTAATACTGAGTCTGTATGGTACCACCTAGCTACTTGTGGTCTGTACTATAGACTAGCTGTAGTGCTGTAAGCTCTAAGGTAAGAAGTGTCGGCAGGTATTCAACCTGGCAGCAAGGCCGCCTCAGGACATAGGGCTAACACAGGGGGACGATAACCCTGTATGCAATCCTCGGAAGTAACTTGCAGGGGCATACTTATTTATCACATATACTGACCTTACATAGATAAAGTGATACAGTCAGCCAACGTTTAAATGGCGCACCATATCTATGAATAAACCTGAATCTTTAAGCCTCATGCTATCATTAGAGGGTTATTCATTTAAGGATATGATGTCACTGAAAGATGACATTTGATGATTTGTCAATGCAGCCCCTGCGAGTTACTCGCCAGTGCTGCATTGGTGCATCATGCATGGGGAGTGTTTCAACCCGGTCGGGTTGCCTTGACTCTTTAGTACTTGAATGCAGCACTGGCGAGTTACTCAAGCATCATGACGACTAAGGGTTTGATGCAACAAGGCATGCGACTATGGCCATGATTCATTAATGCATCATGACGTCCTCACAGGGCTCACTAAGACTGTAGGTGCCTGGGGGGGGGGGGCATATTGCAGGATGGAGCCGTGTGCATAATGTATGCCCTGTCAGCCGCAGCCGCCGCCCCTCACAGCCAGATAATAGAGAACAGATTGATCCATAACGTCCCTGACAATAACTGGAGTCTCTTCTCTACACCTTCATGTGTGTGCTGCTGTGTACTGTGTGTACTGCTGTGTGAGCTGCTGTGTACTGTGTGTACTGCTGTGTGAGCTGCTGTGTACTGTGTGTACTGCTGTTTGTGCT
Organism: Harmothoe impar; assembly: GCA_947462335.1. Lineage (NCBI taxonomy): Eukaryota > Metazoa > Annelida > Polychaeta > Phyllodocida > Polynoidae > Harmothoe > Harmothoe impar. The sequence goes on from OX381710.1 coordinate 3,404,397, forward strand.
GCTGTGTGCTGCTGTGTGTGATGTTGTGTGTGCTGCTGTGTGTGCTGCTGTGTGTGCTGCTGTGTACTGCTGTGTGTGCTGCTGGGTGTGCTGCTGGGTGTGCTGCTGTGTGTGCTGCTGTGTGTGCTGCTGTGTGTGCTGCTGTGTGAGCTGCCCTGTGTGCTGCCCTGTGTGCTGCTGTGTGTGCTACTCTGTGAGCTGCTGTGTGCTGCTGTGTGTGCTGCTGTGTGTGCTGCTGTGTGTGCTGCTGTGTGTGCTGCTGTGTGCTGCTGTGTGTGCTGCTGTGTGTGCTGCTGTGTGTGCAGCTGTGTGTGCTGCTGTGTGTGCTGCTGTGGGTGCTGCTGTGTGTGCTGTGTGTGCTGTGTGTGCTGTGTGTGCTGTGTGTGCTGCTGTGTGTGCTGCTGTGTGTGCTGCTGTGTGTACTGCTGTGTGCTGCTGTGTGTGCTGCTGTGTGTGCTGCTGTGTGTGCAGCTGTGTGTGCTGCTGTGTGTGCAGCTGTGTGTGCTGCTGTGTGTGCTGCTGTGTGTGTGCTGCTGTGTGTGCTGCTGTGTGTGCTGCTGTGTGTGCTGCTGTGTGTGGTGCTTTGTATGCTATGTGTATTGCTGTGTGGTGCTGTGTGTAGTGCTGTGTGTGGTGCTGTGTGTGGTGCTCTGTGTGTTGCTGTGTGTGCTGCTGTATGTGCTGCTGTGTGTGCTGCTGTGTGTACTGCTGTGTGTGCTGAGTGTGTGCTGTGTGTGCTGCTGTGGGTGCTGCTGTGGGTGCTGCTGTGTGTGCTGCTGTGTGTGTGCTGTGCTGCTGCTGTGAGTGTGCTGCTGTGTGTGCTGCTGTGTGTGCTGCTGTGAGTGCTGCTGTGTTTGCTGCTGTGTGCTATGTGTGCTGCTCTGTGTGCTGCCCTGTGTGCTGCTGTGTGTGCTGCTGTGTGTGCTGCTGTGTGTGCTGCCCTTTGAACTGCTCCGTGAGCTGCTCTGTACGCTGCTGTAAAAGCTACACACCCTGCCCTATAAGCGTCTCTATAGGATGGCCTGGCGGGGCATTATATTATCGTTCTGCAGAGACAGTGGAATAATTGATTGGGGCGGTATGTATGGATGGGGCTTGGGTGAGAAGGTGACAGCGGCTTGTCTTTATATGATGTACTATTGTCTGTCGGCATTGACAGCTGCGACACTTGTTCATGTCTTTGGGTCTTATACAAAGATGATTTATACATAGTTCCAGCAAGTCCTAACCCTTTAAGGCCAACATGCTGCTTTAATACATATTGTACGGTACAAGTGTGATATATTAATATTGCCTCAGCAAGTCTACTAATAATGACTATTTGGAAGTGTATCAAGCCCATTAGGTGGGCATGATGCTTGAATGCAGCTCTGGTGGGAAGCTCACCATGGCGGCATTCATGCATCAGGAGAATGAAGGGCTTAATACATTAAAGCACTATGCGGCCCTTAATGGGTTGAAGGTACCTTTTCCAATTTCCCAGGTTTTCATACGCCTGCCTGTCAATTCCCATCTATCCCAGGATTTCGCCTTTATTGAACAAAATTCATTTGCTTCTTTTTTTCCAGGTTATTTTCATCAGTTGTTTCTCATTCATTTCAATATATTCATATTCTAGTTTTTTGCTATTTTCACAGTTTGCTCGATCTGCTTTGTCTGTCTCTGTAACCGCTATAGCCGGCCTTGTCACTCAATTTCTGTTTGGCTGTCTCTCTGCCTCTCTCGCTGCCTCTCTCTCTGCCTCTCTGCCTCTCCACCTCTCTGCCTCCCTGCCTCTCTGCCCCTCTGCCCATCTGCCTCTCTGCCCCTATGCCCCTCTGCCTCTCTGCCTCTCTGCCTCCCTGCCTCTCTGCCTCTCTGCCTCTCTGCGTCTCTGCCTCCCTGCCTCCCTGTCTCTCTGCCTCCCTGCCCCTCTGCCCCTCTGCCCCTCTGCCCCTCTGCCCCTATGCCCCTCTGCCTCTCTGCCTCTCTGCCTCCCTGCCTCCCTGTCTCTCTGCCTCTGCCTCCCTGCCTCCCTGCCCCTCTGCCCCTCTGCCCCTCTGCCCCTCTGCCTCTCTGCCTCTCTGCCTCTCTGCCTCTGTGTGTATCTGTCCCTTTTTCTGTATCAGTCTCTCTCTGTGCAGCGGCGTAGGAATCTTTAATAACCTCATACATAGGGAAAAGTGGAGGTAGTGCCTGCCCCCCCCCCAATCTGAAATAGAGGGGGCTCACACACAATTCATTTTATACAATTCCAATTTAAGCATGCATACACGCCACGCAATCTTTGCAGCTGGTTGGATTGCCCCCCCCCCCCCCCCAAGGCCCCCAATGAAGATTTACTTCCTACGCCTTTGCTGTATCTTGCCAACGACCAATATGTCTATGGCTGTCTCAGCCTCTCCTCCTCCCCTTTCAATAGATCTTTCCCTACGTCTACCCAGTATATAGTTTCCAACTTTCCCTCTGCCTACCCCAGTACTTCATATAGGTATATATACTTTATGGTGGTATGGAGACCCTGCCTTTATAACCCCTGCTTTATGGCGTCCATCGTACCTCATCCCCCGACCTCTGACCTGGGGGTGGACATAACTCCTATACTCAATCTGGGACCTGCGGGCGAGCCCCCTCACTGTGAGGACATTATGAGACATATTAGCCGATTTTCATGCAAGCGGTTCTACATGAATGCCGCCCTGGCGAGTAACTCGCCAGTGCTGCAATCAAGCATCATGCCGACCCTACGGGGTTGAGACACTCATGTTTTAGCGACATCCGTCCTTAAAGGGTTAATTTTTTTTAGAACAAATTATCTTTATTCACTCAAAGGTTTCCGCGTCGTTGTACAAAAGAATATCAAGGCTTGCATGTCGATAAGTACATATGTTTCGTGTGGCGTGATACCGATTTCATGTTGAGCCTACTATACAATATGAGTGAAAAAAAGAATGGTAGAGACATCAGCAAGCTGTTATTATATCTCTACCATGTATACGCATCCGATCAATTTTTCAGAAATAACAATCATGTATTAGGCAAAATGGCATAACACTGCTCTTACAGGTTTTAATACAGAGTTGTATTTTAAGAAAAAAAACACTTAATAGTTAAGGCTCAAATGTGTCCTTTTTGGGGACTGTGTTTAACATTCTTTGCTTAGCTTTCGTCTTAAAATAAGAAAAATTATCTATCACCCTCAATGTATTGTCAAGGGCATTCCACGCTGAATTAAGAGAATCGTCACTGATGCGGGTACAGGGACAGCACATCAAACCACCATGAACCATGTATCAGCCCAAGTTCTGACTGCCTTAAATCCGAGTTACAGTGAATGCCTTTAAGGGACAAGATGGCGACTTTGTGCAGAAATCCGTCACGATGTCATAGACTGCCCTCTGCAGTGCCCTCTGACGGTAGTGAGGCCATGGCTACACCTAATGTCAAAACCAATATGTGTTTCAGGGTACCCGACCCTACCTATAGCAAAACAGGGCCGACCCTCGAGACCGTTATCGTCTTCGGACTATTTTAGAGTCATTTTGATAGTGCTTGAGTCAAGGCCAATCTTGGCACTGAATGTCGGGAATCAATTTCTGGGTACCTTTTAGGCATAAGGGAAAAAACGAATAGAGAAAAAAAAATCCGTTTTTAGACCATGGCACTATAAACACACCTTTTACCTTTTTTCGGCCTGACCCCCCCCCCCCCCGCCATCCCTGTACAGATACCTAATGTCCCGTCTCCACTACTTCTGACCAGGGCCATGGATCTCCTACAGCGCGGCCTTCTGGGTAATGGTTTCCGGTCACATGACCAGCTACTTCCGGTGTCCATCATGCCTGGTACCGGAAGTGAGTGTGGTGTGCGCAGGCGCAGGCGGCGTGACGACGTATGGACGTTCCGGGATGTGAACATGACGCTCTTTGTTATCGGGAATGTCCAGTGCTGCCCATCAACTACCGACCCCCCCCCCCCCATACACACACACAGACAGAGAGAGGCAAACCTTGGAAAGCTACCTTGGTACAAGTACTATTGATGTGTTCTCAGACAGTTGCGAGAGACTAAAAAATATGTAGATCCTGAGTTACCAGCAGGTATGGATGGTAATATGTACTAGATATGGTACCAGTGACTTGCTGTATAAGTGTTATAAGCCAAGGATAGGGTAGTTGTCCAAGCGCCAGCCACGGATAATTAGCCTTGTCCTAGGCTTATGACATTTATGCAGCTAGTCATATATAAATCATATCTTACACTCACAGTAGGAGAGTGTGCTCTACGGGCCACATCCACATACAGTCATGTATGTAGAATACAGTCATTTGTTTTGTTCTCTCAGCCAACTGTGGTGTAGTAAATATATATATATATATATATATATATATATATATATATATATATATATATAAATGTATATATATATATAAATATATATATATATATATATATATATATATATGTATATATATATATATGGCTCACTCTCACCAAACCAATGCAAGTGAAAAATGGTCAATGATCGGTGGCCGTACATGATCGGTGGCCATACATGATCGGTGATGTACATGATCGGTGACGTACATGATCGGTGACTACAGTGGCCCAGGAGGGCCAAAAAATAGTGATTTTGAAAAACGTTTTTTTGACAAAAGATGTCTTTACAAATCACTTTTTTTCAAGAAAACATGCTGTCAACTGTCAACTTGAGAGTTCACACCAAGGTTTTGAAAGAGGATGTTTTTTCAAATCACTTTTTTTCTGGAAAAGTTGCTGTCAACTGTCAAGTTGACATTTGACACCATGTTTTTGAAAAAAGCGATGTTTTTTCAAATCAATTTTTTTCAAGAAAACCTGCTGTCAACTGTCAACTTGACAGTTGACACCAAGGTTTTGAAAAAATATGTTTTTTTCAAATCACATTTTATCTAGAAAAGTTGCTGTCAACTGTCAACTTGACAGTTGACAGCAACTTTTTCGGAAAAAATAGGACTCTGGGCATTTAATTTTCTTAACCTTTTTGTAAAACAGGTTACTTTCTTTTCATAAATAGTTGCTGTCAACTGTCAAGTTGACAGTTGACAGCAACTTTTCTAGAAAAAATGTGATTTGAAGAAACATTATTTCAAATTCTTGGTGTCAACTGTCAAGTTGACAGTTGACAGCAACTTTTCTAGAAAAAAAAAAGTGATTTGAAAAGGATATTTTTTTCAAAAACGTGGTGTCAAGTGTCAACTTGACAGTTGGCAGCAACTTTTCTAAAAAAAAAAAAGTGATTTGAATAAACATCTTTTATCTAAAACTTGGTGTCAACTGTCAAGTTGACAGTTGACAGCAACTTTCCTAGAAAAAAAAGTGATTTGAAAAAAATCTTTTTTTCAAAAACATGGTGTCAAGTGTCAACTTGACAGTTTACAGCAACATTTTTAGAAAAAGAAGTGATTTGAAAAAATCACTTTTTTTTGGCCCTCTTGGGCCACTGTAGGTGACGTACATGATCGGTGATTATTGACTGCCCCAGCCTTTCTAATCATGATAAAACATAATTATACCTTACCAAAGTGTACATATGATGTGTGTCTTGACATGTAAGATGATTCGACTATTAAGAGAATTTTACTTGACATTTCAATACCGATCAAGTACGTCATGTGACGTAAATGATCGGTGACGTACATGATCGGTGATTATTGACTTCCCTACCCTTTCTGACCATGATAAAACATAAATAAACCTTACCTAAGTGTACATATGATGTGTGTCTTGACATGTAAGATGTTAGACATGTGTAGATGCAACGAGTAAGAGAATTTTACATGACATTTCAATACCGATCATGTACGTCATGTGACGTACATGATCGGCCATTATCTTCTGACTGCTGATGTACGTCATGTGACGTACATGATCGGTTGTACATTGATTCCCCCCCCCCTTTGGCCCCTACATAGAACTAGAGAGATAGAACTAGATGGACAGGGTACAGACCCTTATACATGCATACTGCATACTTCCTACCTGTCTGCGGATGTGATAGGGATTTGTACGCACCTAAAACAGAGAAAGGGGAAACAAGGATTAGACATGATGGTGATATGTATCAAACTGAAAACAGTCAAGAGACCATATGAATACCGAAAATCCTTTTTCTTTTAAGTATTACTTGAAAAAGGTTTAGACTATATCTTCATGACGAATAGGATGTAACACCTCATACTGCAATGGACACGGAGAACAAAGCATTTCACACCTCTTGTATACTGCATACAGCTAGTGGTATAAATAACAAGGCTTCCTTCACTGTATCTCGCGTGCAGCTTGGCACTCGTCATATAGATATGTACTACATAACGCATTATGCTACCTCCCAAGGGGCACACTGAGGTTGGATTTAACGTTGATTTGATGTATCAACCAGTTGTCAATGTTGAATCATGTTTTTGTGCCCAGGCCCAAAACAGAAAAAGAGGTGTGTTTCAGGTTACCCGACCAAGCAAAACAGAGCTGACCCTCGACATTTTTATCCAATTTTGGAATAAAAAGAAATTTTCGGCTATTTCACAGTCTACGCTGAAGTTTGCAAATCAATTTTTGGTTACTTTTCAGGCCAAAGTAAAAAGAAAATTGAAAGAAAAAAAATCTGACCTACCCTTCCTAGATTTTTAGGCTATGTAACCTGAAACACACCTTTTTATTGGCCCCACTGGTGTAAAGGGCTATCAATGACATTACAGTCCATGTGTGTGTATGACATACAGGAGTTAACCCTATGTTAACCCTATGGGAGCATTGTATTATACAATGAGCAGCCCTGTCACGTGGTGTCTCTGTGAGCTGCTCATTGGATGAAGCCCCTCACTATAGTCTGCCACTCTGCTACCCCCACAGGGCCCTCATCACACACAAAAAGGAGCCTAGGTGACTCTCTGGATGACCTTAGGGAGTCATCTGGGGGAGTCATATAGTTCTCCAGGTCATATGACTCCCCCTGGTGACTCCCTAAGGTCAGCCAGAGAGTCACCTAGGCTCCCTTAGGCGACCTGGACTCCCCTAAAGAGGCAACCTGGACCCGCTTTTGACGCTGTTTCTTTTCTCTGTGTATAACACAACTTCATGACGAATAGAATATACCAAGGTAAAACATTATGCTCCCTCCCAGCGGACACACTAATGTTAGAGTTAACGTTCATTTGATGTATCAACCAGTTGTACCCGTTGAATCATGTTTTTGTGTAAAGGGCTATCAATGACATTACAGTCCATGTGTGTGTATGACATACAGGAGTTAACCCTATGTTAACCCTATGGGAGCATTGTATTATACAATGAGCAGCTCTGTCACGTGGTGTCTCTGTGAACTGTTTATTGGATAAAGCCCTCACTATAGTCTGCCACTCTGCTACCCCCACATGGTCCTCATCACACACAGAGAAAAGAAACAGCGTCAAAAGGGAGTCCAGGTTGCCTCCAGAATGACTCCCCTTTCTAGGTCGCCTAAAGGAACCAAGGTGGCTCTCTGGCTGACCTTAGGGAGTCACCGGGGGGAGTTATATAGCTTGCCGGATCATATGACTCCTTTAGGAGTCCAGCCCCGATCACGACTCTACAGTGACTCCCAATCATTAGGGAGTCTTAGAATAGGAGTCATTACAGAGTTATCAAAGAGTCCTGCTCTCACAGTGATTCTACTTCTTTTCCCTGTGCACATTCTGTTAAACATAAGGAATTAGCACCACTTTAAGAGTACCGGTATTATGTACTACATTCTGTAAAACACTAGGACAGGCACATAGTCTTGTAGGATAAATAAAGATAATCTCGTTCTTAAAAAAGTGATCGAACTCTTCGGTCTGCCTCTGTACAGTTGTACGTCTTTGTTTCTTCTGAATAAGTTGAAACTTTTCAAATAATCCTCTGCGACTTGTGGTACACTGGTTTTTTTTTTGGTTTTTTTTGGTACTCTGGTGTATAGGGACACCTCCTGTTCAAACTGCAGGGTCTGCCTCTGTACAGTTTTACGTCTTTATTTCTCGTCAATAACTCTGAATAACGCGACATAGAGGGATTAAAAACAGGCCTGTCACAAACCTGCCGCAATACGTCCGTGTGGTCACTTACCGCCACAGTCAATCCTCCCCCGGGACGCTCTTTATTCACTCAGTATTCGCCGACACCCACGCGCTAACCCTTTATGGACCGCATAATGTGTGACACATTGGTTGTAATGAATGCAGCCCTGGTGAGTTACTCGCAAGAGCTGCATTCATGCATCATACCGACCAAACGGGATTGATACACTCCCTTTGAGTCGGCATGATGCATACATGCATGCAGGACACATGAACTACTCATGAGAGCTTTTTTCAAGACAACAAAAGGGCATGATGCAGTGCGGTCGTGGTCAGCATGATACATAAATGAAACCCTGGCGAGTAACTCACCAGAGCTGCATTCAAGCATCATACCCGGTGTGTATCCACCCCGTAGGGTCGTCATGATGCATGAATGTAGCCCTGGCGAGTTACTCACCAGGGCTGCATTCATGCATCATGACGACCACTGACATGTACCATTAAAGGGTTGGCCAGAAACAGCCATCTGTTGGGTCAACACACGCCCATCCCGGGGGAGGATCCCTCCCGGCCTGCCCCCATTCATCTTCCTACTCAAACCTCATTTAGTTTTGCTAGTGATTCACAAATTTCCCACCGGTTTTAAAAACGAATCAATCACTGTCTCTGGTGTGTCCCTCTACCCCAGCCCCGCCTGCCACCCCTACAGCCACCGGCCACCTCGGGGTAAGGCTGGACGATACCTCTGTGGTGGGGGGAGGAGGGAGGAGGGGGGAAGGTGGGACAAGGAGAGGAGACAGACACACACACACACACACACACACAGATAGAGAGACAGAGACAGAGAAAAGGAGACAGAGAGATAGAGAGGAGAGAAGAAATATGCATCAGAGGAGAAATGTGGACAAATTAAAACTAATGAGAAACTGGGTAAGGCTGGACGATACCTCTGTGGTGGGGGGAGGAGATGGGAGGGGGCAAGGCAAGGTGGGACAAGGAGAGGAGACAGACAGACAGACATTGAGAGAGATAGAGAGAAAGAGACAGAGAGAAGGAGACTGAGAGACAGAGAGGGAGAGAGGAAACATGCATTAGAGAAGAAATGTGGAGAAATTGAAACGAACGAGAAACTGGGTAAGGCTGGACGCTACGTCTGTGGTTGGGGAGGAGGGAGGAGGAGGGGTAGGGACAGTGAGAGAAGGAGATTGGGAGGAGACAGAGACAGAGACAGAGACAGACAGAGACAGAGAGGGGGGAGAGAGACATAGACTGAGTGAGGAAGAGAGAGACAGAGAGACAGAGCGAGACAGAGAGACATGAAGAGAGACAGAGACAGAGAGGGAGAGGCAGAGAGAGGCAGAGAGAGGCAGAGAGAGACTAGGCCCTCTCAGACAAACCTGTACATTGGGTAGGGTGTGAGGGGAGGAGGGAGGCTACAGGTCGGCCTAAGAGAGACAAAGAGAGGCGGAGAGAGACGGGGAGATACGGAGAGAGACAGAGAAGGAGAGACTGGGGGAGGAGGGAAGGAGGGAGGGAACCAGGATGAGATGAGGGAACAAGATGTAATATGGCATTCCAGAGACAATAGACAGGTCATTTTATGTAAGTCACTCACCTAGGTGAGAGACTTATTGATTCTTATGCAGTTTTATTCCTAGATAATCAGAATCTGCCACAGGCCATCGCAGTTTTGCAAATTAAGGTCCCTAATTAACACAATCTAATGAGGTAGACAACATATTAGGTTGGATATGCTAAATCAATTGCAACATTAATCCAAATCTTCTGAGAATGATCAAATGCCTCCATACAGATATGATCAAAAATCTCTTGATATCTTTTTTAAAGTGAGATCCCGAGGGCTTTATCAGATACCACTTACTTTATGCAGTGGTCGGATTTCATGGGGCATTTGCAGCATTCAAATGATATTTTCAGTGGTCGATTTCCAAGAAGTTCAATAACATTGATTTTGAAAAGAATGGCATATCAACTGCTATTGTGAGTATTTACCACTCACTAGAAGATGGATTAAAAAAAAAAATAGATCTGTCATGGTCAATGTCAACAGATGTTTACATGATGCTGTAAAATCTTTGAAAGGAGACAAAATGGCCGTCATTGTGTACATTTTCACATTCTCCAATCACATCCCAAATACATCCGTATGTTTTCAATGTTACTCGACTAAACCTCTGATGGAGAGTGTAACACTCAGTGACGTCATAGCACCAGTGACGTCACAGCCTTAGCGTTGTCTCTACATCACCAAGCAACGTTGCTATGTTACTTAGCGATGTTACAAAGCAGTGAGGTGACTTCCCGCATTTGGCTGGACCAGTTTGCCGTGAAAGTAAAGCTCAGTTTGCCGTGAAAGTAAAGCTCAGTTTGCCGTGAAAGTAAAGCTCAGTTTGCCGTGATAGTAAAGCTCAGTTTGCCATGATAGTAAAGCTCAGTTTGCCGTGAAAGTAAAGCTCAGTTTGTCGGGATAGTAAAGCTCAGTTTGCCGTGAAAGTAAAGCTCAGTTTGCCGTGAAAGTAAAGCTCAGTTTGCCGTGAAAGTAAAGCTCAGTTTGCCGTGAAAGTAAAGCTCAGTTTGCCGTGATAGTAAAGCTCAGTTTGCCATGATAGTAAAGCTCAGTTTGCCGTGAAAGTAAAGCTCAGTTTGCCGTGAAAGTAAAGTTTAGTTTGCCGTGAAAGTAAAGCCCAGTTTGTCGGGATAGTAAATCTCGGTTTGCCGTGAAAGTAAAGCTCAGTTTGCCGTGATAGTAAAGCTCAGTTTGCCGTGAAAGTAAAGCTCAGTTTGCCGTGAAAGTAAAGCTCAGTTTGCCGTGATAGTAAAGCTCAGTTTGCCGTGATAGTAAAGCTCAGTTTGCCGTGAAAGTAAAGCTCAGTTTGCCGTGAAAGTAAAGCTCAGTTTGCCGTGATAGTAAAGCTCAGTTTGCCGTGAAAGTAAAGCTCAGTTTGCCGTGATAGTAAAGCTCAGTTTGCCGTTATACAAAATATAACAGTAGGGCCTACAAGTAAATCAGTTTGCTGTTAGAGTGGGTTAATAGCCCAGTTTGGTGAGTCGGAGGGGGGGGGGCTCACTTTTTTTCACGTTCATACCCAATTTTAATTTATTTAGGGTTAATTAGCAAAATATATTTCCACTGTCAAAAAGGTGTAATAACCACATTATTCCCTGCAGAAAAATATCTGAGATTTAGCGCACACTGGCCAGGGTCTAGGTGTGTGTGTGGGGAGGGGGTACAGGGGGCAGGAGTCACCTGACCTGGTCAGTAGTTTGCACGCCTGCCGCTAGGTGTCATCCATGTCGTTATCGATCACTGCCACCATGATGCATGGTCTCCGACCCGGCCACCAGGGGGCAGTAAAGTATGTAACCCTTTAAGGGTGGTATGATGCCTTAATGCATCATTCCCTTGGGCATCATGATGCATGAATACAGCCCTGGCGAGTAACTCACCAGGGCTGTATTCAAGCATCATGCCGACCCTACGGGTTCAGATACCCCCAAAGGGTCGGCATGATGCACAAATGCAGCACCGGCGAGTTAATTGCCGGGGCTGCATTGGTGCATCATGATGACAAATGTCATCTTTTAGCGACATCCCATCCTTAAAGGGTTAAAGGCCGCCTTAAATACTAAACCATCAGCTACTGTTTTCTGATGGAAAGTCCAGCTTTAATTTTACAGTGTAGGTAACATTGAATAGCCTTACACTCTTAGAACAGTGTGTTACGGGAACATGCATAGGGAGTTCTACACACAAATTTGCAACACACATTTGAGATCAACACACTTTTGGCAAAGAGCGTGTACTGGGTAGTGTGTTACACCAAAAATGTGTGTTAAAAGTGACTGCAGAAAAGTGTGTTGATAAGCATGTAAACGTAACACACTGTTCTTAGAGTGTAGCTGGAATGTGAAGACAATCTGAATAAACATGGATCCTATATATTACCTCCTAAACAGCCTGAGGCAATAACAAGCGCTGGCATATTGCATCAATCAACCAAGTAGGCTCACTAGAATGAAGCTATTCTTTTTGATGACGATTATATAATTGGCGCTATCTTATCTATAGTACAAAAATCCACTAAAAGAAACTGATCGGAAAACAAACTAAAAACGTTTACTCATCCCCAAACACAGAATCACAGAGCTCATTCCCCAAAAAAGTATCACAGAGGAATACAGTTGTCCTTTCTGCCATGACATAGTGAACAGTCTATAGTCAGGGTTCTGGTGGTTAGTTTGCTGTGTGCCTCGTTTAAACACAATTAGTTAGACAAGGCCTGACAGAAGGGGTTCTGTGTGTATGAGGGAGGGAGGGGGGGGTGCTGCAAACAGATATATTTGCACATATTTACACAATTTTAGCAGGAATTAAAAAATCTGCGAAAATACATAGACAGTGCCAAAGTATTCATGCAGTATTGAATCAAAGTGCCAAATTTCAGAAATCTGTGAATTAAGACATACCAAATTATACATGTTTGCGAAAATTTGCGAAAAATGTATACGCCCGAAAATATCTCTGTTTACAGTATACGAAGTAAGCAGTGCTCCATCTTGTTTTGGTATACACACACGGGCAGCTGACACAGGAGACAAACAGGCGGGCAGGCAGACAACTAGGGGGCTCTTTGTATAGGCCTGTATCTCTATGTGTTGATATTAGGTAGGGTTTCCTGCCTAGATTACCTAATGAGCTGGTGGACGTGGGAGAAAGAAAGGGAGGAAATGTAGAGAGAAAAAGGAAAGAGACAAGTAGAGGGACAGGGACAGGGGTCAAGATAGGGACAGAGACAAGGACAGAGGCAGAGACAGGGACAGACGCAGAGATAGGGACAGGGACAGGGACAGAGACAGAGACAGGGACAGGGACAGGGGCAGGGGCAGGGGCAGAGACAGGGACAGGGACAGAGACAGAGACAGAGACAGGGACAGGGACAAGGACAGGGACAGGGACAGAGACAGAGACAGAGGCAGAGACAGAGACAGGGACAGAGACAGGGACAGAGACAGGGACAGGGACAGGGACAGGGACAGGGACAGGGAAAGGGACAGAGACAGGGACAGGGACAGGGACAGGGACAGGGACAGGGACTGGGACAGAGACATGCAGAGACAGGGACAGGGACAGGGACAGGGACAGGGAAAGGGACAGGGACAGGGACAGGGACAGGGACAGGGACAGGGACAGAGCAGAGAGACAGGGACAGGTGCAGGTACAGAGAAGGGAAAGAGACAGGGACAGAAACCGGGACAGAAACAGGGACATAGACAGAGCAAAAGATGCAAGTGGCAGAGATAGGGACAGGGACAGAGACAGGGACAGCGCAGAGGGACAGGGACAGGATCAGACCCATGCTTAGGGACAGAGACAGGGACAAGGACAGGGACAGAGACAGGGACAGAGACAGGGACAGAGACAGGGACAGATACAAAGACAAAAGGCAGGGAAAGAGACAGATACAGAGACAGGGACAGATACAGAGACAGGTGCAGGTGAAAGGCAGAAAGAAGAAGCATCTACTCAACGACTCCTACCCCTGTACCTAATACCTCCCCTTCCCTCTGCCAGGTAACAGAAAGCTGATATTGACATGGAGGTTCTAGTCCCCACATAGACGGCAGTTTCCTGCTAACAAGTACAGCTTGTACATGTATTTAGCTATACCTGGCCCCCAGTCATCTGGGATTTCAAACATTAGACCTTAAGCCTTTAAGGACGACATAATAGAGGAATAGAGCATGGGCTCTGCATCTACTCACTATCTTGTACCTTTGTACCGCATACCTCCTCTTCCCTCTACCATGTAACAGAAACCTGATATTGACGCTAAGGTTCTCCTCCCTACATAGACTACAGTTTCCTGCTAACTGCAACAGAGACGCCCAAGTAAAGCTTGTATTTAAATCTATCTGGCCCCCAGTCATCTGGGACTTCAAATGTTAACCCTTTAACTCTTTAAGGACGACATAATATCTCTAGAGGAATAGAGCACTGCCTCCGCATCTACTTGACATCTTCTAGCTCACTACCCGATACCTCCCCTTCCCACTGCCACGTAACATTACCTGATATTGACTTGGAGGTTTCCTGTCTATACTGTAACAGAGACAGACAGAAGTAAAACTTTCGTTTAGTTCTATCCGGCCCCAGTCATCTGGGATTTTTCCAACATTAAACCTTAACCCATTGAGGACAACATATCGCTAAAATAGGACATTTGTCTACATGATGCACCAATGCAGCACTGGCGACTAACGCACCGTCACTGCATTGGTGCATCATACCGACTATTCGAGAGTGTCTCAACAATGTAGGGTTGGCATGATGCTTGAATGCAGCCCTCATGCATCATGATGACCAATGACACAATGCATTGAGTCATTGTGATGTCCTTAAGCCTTTAGTCATTTAAGGGCCGCATAGTGCCTTAATGTAGTATGTCATTGGGTGGCATGATGCATGAATGTAGCTCTGGCAAGTGACTCACCATGGCATGCCAACCTTCTTGGGTTGATACACTCCCACAGGGATCAGTATGATACAATAATGCAGCACTGGCGGGTTTTTCAGTTGGGTTACATTGATGCATCATGCCAACTAAGGACATTAGCAATATACAGCATTTTAAAATCTACCGTGATCTGATATGTAATAAAGAATGCACATGCAATAGGTAGGCATTTCAAATCCAATCAAACTTTAACTCAAAAAATATATTTACACGACCAGTCAGACTAGTCTACTCACCGTGTTGCCATGGCAACAGTTCCAACACCGCTGCGTCACCCCCTTCAGCTAACAGTACACATAGAAATTCTATTTCAGCATTGCCTTAATCGGCTTTAAGTTTGGTAAATGCCATGTAAATATCACGGTAGGGTCATAATGACATTTAAGCAGCTTTAGGCGGCATGTGCTGGAATTAAATATGCTTAAAGTGTCATTTTAAGGATTTTTATTTTTGCTTAAATGGCAACATACATGCAGTGAGCAACCTATACTGAATCCTGCTGGCGAGGTCGACAAAGAGCTGCCCTAATGAGCTCACAGCTGGACTGGATAGCCAATGTCTTAGAGAAATTAGCAGGGCAATAAGAAATGGGGTGGGGCTGGTGCCATCTTTAAGAGTGTCCACTGTGAGTTGTAAAACTGGTGGTAAATGTGGTAACCAGGAGGATGCAAAGTTTATTGGTAGTGCCTGTAAATGATACTTAGGGTAGCGGTTGTCTAAATGTTAATTGATATTATCAATGTGGACTATAAGGACCTCACAGTTGGGGGTCTCGCCAGCAGGTCCCAGATTCATCCTACTGCATTCTGGGATGACAGACCGGATATATAGTTTCAAATCCTATGAGTTCAATCAAACTGAGTACATGCTGATATTATAAGTACTGGCTTCATATACTGATTATTTTTGCATTCAATAGTTAACAAATGTATACCACGTCTCGAATGTGTTATTTGTTAATAAACGGGAGTCGCGAGCTCTCATTGAAACAAAAATATCCGGCTCATGGATTGTGCTTTTTGCAATCTAGCAGGAAACATAATGGGCGAAGAAAAAAACCAATTTATCGAAGGCAGAAAAAGGTGGCGCTCTATATTTTGCCAGTAATATATACACTGTTAAAGTGGCAGCCTTCATTTGTTTCACTCTAACCCTTTAAGGGCTGCATAGTGCTTTAAGTATTAAGCCCTTGCCGAGTTACTCGCCAGGGCTGCATTCATGCATTATTATGACCCTATGGGGTTGATACACGCCATTGCTGCATTCACGCATCATGCCGACCCTATGGGATGGCTACATTATGGTGCTGCATTCATGCATCATGACAACCCTACAGGATTGATACATGACAAGGCTGCATTCACGCATCATGCCGACCCTACAGGGTTGATACACGCCATTGCTGCATTCATGCATCATGCCGACCCTACAGGGTTGATACACGCCATTGCTGCATTCACGCATCATGCCGACCCTATGGGATGGCTACATTATGGTGCTGCATTCATGCATCATGACAACCCTACAGGATTGATACATGACAAGGCTGCATTCATGCATCATGCTGACACTAAGGGATTGATACATCCCAGTGCTGCATTTATGCATCATGCCGACCATACAGGGTTGATACACTCAGAGAGGACATAAGACAGTTGCTGGTAAAGCATCGGTGCAACAGTTTAAGACAACATACCGTCCTTAAATGGTTATAGGAGCGGTTATGTTTTTCCTGACGGCTGCTCGGGGTGTTATATTGACCGTGGTTTAGCTGTGTATTTTACTGCCCCGTGAGCACACTTAGCTCACTTAGGGTGGATGTGTGGGCACAAAACCCGCTAACCCTTTAAGGATAGCATGTTGCTAAATTGTGAAATTTGTCATTATGATACACCAATACAGCCCCGGCAAGTAATATTGGTGCATTATGCCAACCCTTCGGTCGGGTCTGAGCCCTGTATGGTCAGCCTGATGCTTGAATGCAGCCATGGGAAGTTACTCGCCATAGCTGCATGTATGCATCATGACGACCAAGGGCATGATGCATTAATACACTATGCTGCCTCTTAATGGTTCAGCACACATGCCGTCAGTTTACTGTCAATACCCCGGAAAAAAGGGACGAGGAAAAATAGCAGATGGAGAGATATAGGGGAGAAAAAGGAATAATGAACAATATACAGAGCTATCCTTGCGGGCTATTCAGGCATTAACTTGAGCACTGCATAGTGCATAGATATAAAGACAAAGGTCCACAGGTTTTGGTCTCTAGCCTAGGTTATTTCACGAGTTGGAGGTGAGGCCGTATTTCACGAGGCTGCAAGCCCTACCGTCAACAAGTGAAATAACCTAGTTTTTTTATTTTTACTTTTTTGGATTTAAATTAAATCATTATAGGAGGGAGGACCTTATTTGGCTGGAATAGCAGTTATACGCCGTTCAGATGTAAACAAACAGCCATTTTGATGACGTTATAGGACGTAAAATCCAGTCGTGGGTTATTCAACGGGATGGTTAAATACGGCTCTCCATGGTTAAATCAATGAGACAGTCATATTGAATAAAAAATAGAATGTATGTCGTTTTGTTGTTATGATGCATGAATGCAGCCTTGGGGGGTAAGTGAGTGCATCACTGGAGCGTAATACATAAATCAAACTTGTTTTTATTCAAGTCAAATAAAAAGATGTACAACATCCATGTGCATGCAGGCTGTGTAGAATATGCCATAAAACAGATGGCACATTGCACAGAATATCTCCTCTCGAATGGCTGTTTTGACTATAAATCCTTTAAGGGCCGCATAGTGTTTTAATGTGCTGTGCCCTTAATCATCTTGATGCATCAGCTTCTCACCAGGGCTGCATTAAGGCATCATACCAGCTCATCAGGGACTGTATCAGCCACTTATGTTCGGCATGATGCATGAATGAGTAACTGGCCAGGCCTTCATTCACGCATCATGCAGACTTCCATTTAAACCTCTATTTATGCATCCTGACGACAAACGACAAAACAAATTAAACACCTATGGAGGCTCTTTTAGAACAGACTCGTCAGGCGTCATATTGCGATTTTCGTCAGTATTGCAATACTTGCAATTGACCAGGGTATTTGTAGGTGGCAAAATGTGGTATTTACATTAATTTTCTACAGATTTGTATGAAAAATCTTGTGAAAGAAATTTTACTAGTGGTCGTCAAACAGGTTTTGTCAGGTCACCAGTTCCCTACGACCACGTCAGTTGTTCTGAATGAGCCTCCAGGTGTCCTTAAAGGATAAACACATTTGATGGCCTTTCATTGCAATTCTCAAAGCAATTCATCAAAACGCTGCATAGTGGGACAGATTAAGTGTGGATTATCATCTATAGAACACTAATCCCTGAGGGATTATCCCCACGGACCACTACATTACCATATCACGGTGTCTAGACTCCCCCAGTACACGCCATATACTGACTGCTCTAGTAGCCTTTAAGGGCCGCAGAGTGTTTTAATGTGCTATAACCTTGGTCATCATGATGCATAAATGAAGCCTTGGTGAGTAACTCACTACAGCTGCATTCTCGCAATATGACGACCCTAATTGGCTAATACTGTGAGCATGATGTATGAGTACAACCTGGTGAGTAACTCGCTAGGGTGCTCTTTGTGAAAAATTTTCAATTGTCAATATTAGAGTTTTAGCAATTGACGAGGACAATTCTCAATGGTGCTTGCTAACATTGTTATATATATTTCAATAGAATTTCTTGTGACGAGTGCCCGAAATCGCTTGTGACTTTTCGCACAGGAGTTTGGCAGTTGTCCTGAAAGAGCACCCAGGGCTGCATTAAAGCACAATGCGGCCCTTGCCGGGCCGGCATCTAGGCCTCTAGTGGCTTATTCAATAGGCCCCTTTTCATGTGCTCTTAAACAGTTTAGGGCCGTGTGGCAGGGTGGCCGGTCGGCTATAGCTGAGCGGATTTACGGCGCATTGAAGTC
The DNA here is from genome assembly GCA_947462335.1 of Harmothoe impar. Lineage (NCBI taxonomy): Eukaryota > Metazoa > Annelida > Polychaeta > Phyllodocida > Polynoidae > Harmothoe > Harmothoe impar. The sequence goes on from OX381710.1 coordinate 3,422,973, forward strand.
CCTGCGTTAACCATATAAGGACAGCAGAGTGCGTTAATGTATGTACCATCCCCCTTTTTTGGTCATGATACATAAATGCAGTGTGAGGTGAGCAACTCAAAAGTGCTTCATTTATGAGTCATGCTGATCCCATATGAATTATACAGTCCTTGAAAGTTGGCATGATGCAGAAATGAAGTACTTGCTGGTATCATATCAAAAGAGAATTGCCCTGTAGCATCTTTGGGTTCTTATTTGGTTAAAGCCTGATGTAGAGCCTGGGGGGGAGGGTACTCATTATAGAAATAGGTATAGGGTCAACTGTTGTAACCACCCTGAAGAGCTGTCACTGCGCAAGGTTCTAAGTAAGATAGAGGGGAGGGGGGAGGGTTGTCAATTACATGAAAGGGAAAGATTAGGGGCTGTCAATAACTGGAAAGTGCTGAATCAAGGTCTGTCACAATTCATAAAGAAATAAAGAACCCTTAAAATTCATACATGACCTGAGTAATCTTTATTATTCTATGACAATGTTAGATAGAAGAACAGTGGACTGTCATGACTCATCTGACTACTTAGAAAATAGGTGGCTGTAAATATGACACACATTTTCTAGGGACTGTCAAATGGCAAAATAGTAGGGGCTGTAGTTTCCCATTGGGTACCTCCACCAAAAGAGCCAGTGCCCCCCCCCCCCCCCCCGGGCTATATAGTAGTGTAGAGAGGCAGTGTGACACTGACAGGGACACACTGTCCACCCCCAGTGGTCGGCATTAAGAGACGGGCTCTAGCCGACCCGGGGGACCCACAACACACGGACACTATAGGACGCTACTGACGGCTATCTAGTAAACCCTTTTAGGAAGTGGTCACTTTTTAACAAAAAGGGATAGGGTGCTTTGGTTGATTTTGGGGGCGGGCCAAACAAATTTAGTTACTTGAGGGGGGACAAAAAAAAGGATCGCCCTTTTTTAAAGCAAAAGGCCAGTGCGTTACTTAGCTCAAGGGGGTCTGCTTTGATCAATTTGAGCCCGTCTTGGGTGATGGAAACGCCAGCGAGTAACTCGCCGGTGCTGCATTGGTGCATCATGCCGACCCTTTGTGTCTTAACCCCGTAGGCCCGGCATGGTGCTTGAATGAAGCTCTGGCGGCATTACAGCATTACGCCGTCCTCAAAGGGTTATAAAAGGATTTAGAAGCGGCACCCAGTGGGTCTATAGAGGCCTGTTGTTAACAGTCTATTCGTCTGATAGACAATTAGACTGTGGAGTTTAACAAACTACTGCCTTATTGGGGCGTTGAAAATAGACAATTTTATTCTATATTAGTTCTAGAATAGAATGTCAATGTCGGCAGGCTTAATGGTCATTTACTGATTTAGTTATAGCAAACATGTTCTGTCAGCTGACAGACACTTAAGGCATTTAGGAAAACTTTCTATCGCATGAAGTTATCCTTTAATATCTTATCTTAAAAGTATCTGTAAGTGGCATTTAATAGAAGCAAATATGCATGCAGAATAAATCTAAGCAGTCAAACCTTTGCTTTAATAATGCTAGCCTTTATGCAGTGTAGGGAGCCATTGACACACCAAGGTGTAAAGGTGAAGGCTATGAAGCATTAAGTATACAAAGCCATTCAACACATGTGTAAAACATCCCTCCAGTTCTGGTGCATGAGTGAAGATAATGATTCTTTTCTCCTCCTATAACTGTGAGGGTGTAATTTGCTGCATGAACGTTGGCATCTAATAAAAATCTGACTATTAGTCACAATTAAAGTATTTTTCATAATAATGAATGCTACGTAAAGTGCCTTCAATGTCATTATGCCTTACCATGACATTTACTGAACTTAAATCTGCTTAAAGAGTGATTTTAAGCTTTAAGTCTGCTTAAATGCCTACTTTCATGCAGTGGTACCAATAGCCATTGATACACCAAGATAGGCTTTGAAGAGTGGGGATATCTCATACATCCAGGAGCCCCGTTATAAGACCTAATTCAGCAGTGATTTGACAAAGAGGTTGTGAAGGTGACGACATGGGCTGCAAAGAGGCCCGTAATGGTGGCCTGGTACTGAGGCCTTTGGTGCAAACACCCGCTCCATGAGACTCTATTACTGGTAATGTGAATGAAGATGTAGTGCCACGCTGCATGGGGACACTGCGTATACCTTGTCTGGCGTATTCTGGCACCCTGACTATAAGGGCATTAGGACCTTCATTAGTCGTAAAGTTTGGTGGCACCATTACAGACCATAAAACCTTGGGACAGGAGGGGTGGTTTCATTAACACTTCAATTAAATAGACTGTAGGAAGGGGCCAATGAGGTGAGAAGTTTGGTTTATTTTAGGTCTTAATTTAACCATTGACCACAGCTATAAGACTCCCACAGAGAACTCATTAGCAAGGTCCTGTAGAGGTAGGTTCTGTAGACCTGGTTGGCCCGGAGACCCTATCGGCTCGTCCTATTGGCACGGCCGGGGGCGGAGGTCTACATCAGAGGCAGCGATAAATATTTCATTGCGGTGGTTTCCTTGTGGTCGGCGGTCGGGTGACATGCCGGTATCAGCGGGCGACGATGATGCAGCACTTTTAGGTAACCCTTTAAGGGTAGCATAGTGCTTTAATGTGTTGTGACCTTTGTCGGTATGATGCTAGAATGCAGCCCTGGGAGCTGACGGGCCATCAAATATTTTGACAGTGAATTTTTACGTTGATGAGAGCTCTCAATGCATAGTAACTGGTCGTCAAAATCATCGTCAAACCCGAAATTTGCAGGCAGTATACCCCCCAACAGATATGGCAGTCGTTCTTAATCAGCCCCCTGGTGAGTTGTATTCACACATCATGCTGACCCTTCAGGAGTGTATCATACCTGAATGGTCGGCATGATACATCAATGCAGCCCTAGTGGGTGAATCAGCAGAGTTGTATTCATGCATCATGCCGGTAAAGAGCATGATGCATTAAAGCACTATGTGGCTCTTAGTGGGTTAGAGATATGGCCATATCTAGCCATAGCCAGCGGGGGGCCTGTGGCTCTAAACTGGCTGCACCTAGAGGTGCCAATAGATGCTATTCAGCATACACCTACATGTAAAACCTTATTTTTGTTTTTTTGAGATACGAGATTTACTATGCTTAAGAACTGGAAGGGCCATATTCAATGCACCCCCCCCCCCCATTGAATACAATGTGGCCATATTCAGTGTGCTAAGATAATAGTTTTTCCTTCATTAAATGGCTTCAAATAAAAAAATAAACACAAACACCATCTACATCGATACCCCTCTGATGTATTTTAGCATCCCACTCAACCTGCGGCTTCCTACAATACTGCCCCAGCCCCCACTCTTGAAATACAACAGGGACGGTATCAATGGGCATTGGCATTTGTCTATGCACAGCCAAAATTAATATCTCATTTCTAGAAAATAATATAAATGAACTCGCCTCGCAGACAAATGACTAGTTTTAAGAAAATAATTTTCTTAAAATCTCGCTTAAAACTAGTCATTTGTTCATCAGATGAGCCTGTTTATCATATTTTCAGGAAATGAGATACTTCTGTTTGGCTGTGTGTATAGGGCTGGTGAGAAGGGCAGTGAGTACATGGGTGGAGGTACATGTGCTGCTACAAAGACTGTGCTGCGTCCACCGCCCCCTGCCCGCTCTCATCCCGTGCCAGCTGCTTACACGCCATCAACCCTCAGCATTGATCACTCCACTACTCACTCCCCCCCCCCCACACACACCTATACTCAGCCCCACACCCTCACACCCTACCCACACAGACCATGGGCCAGAGACAGATACCCTCCCCCGTCAGCGGGATTTCCTGATTTTTTTGTATCCGGTGGGTGAGGGCATGGCGGCCATTTTCCATAAAAAAATAATAAATTGGGAAATACCCATTCCCAACAGCAGTGGCGCTGTAGTTTTATTTTTTTGTAAAATTGAAATTGATAATCAATTTAACTAAAAAGAAAAGAAAAGTGGAACTCAACTTCACTTATCTACTGTTAGCTGTCAATTATGACTGCTATCTCTCTACACTACATGAAAACAAAACCAATGCAAATATCAAAGTTGAAGGTAGAAAACCTAAGTTGCTTACTGTCACCTATCACCTGTCATTTAAGACCACATTGTGACAGGTATCTTTGAGCACTGTATATCGCTCAATATGCCCTATATGGTGTGCTCCCCCCTCCCCCCACCCCGCCTACTCCCACACACCACTAGCACAGGGTGACCAGGAGGTTCATTCAGAACGTGCTCGTCAGTCGTCATATTGCGACTTTCGTCAGTATTGCAATATTTGCAATTAACGAGGGTATTTGTAGCTGGCAAAATGTGGTATTAACATTATTTTTCTATACATTTGTATAGGAAATCTTCTAAAAGAAATTTTACTTGTGGCCGGGAAACAGGATTCGGCATGTCACCATTTCCCTACGACCATGTGAGTTGTTCTGAATGAGCCTCCTGGTACATATGGACACTGCCTGACCTGGCGGACGGCAGCACTTTGAACAGCTCTGTGTGTGAGTTCGATATAGCTATAGCGAGGGAGAAAGGGCAGGGGCAATATAAATAAGTAGGGACATATTACACGGGGGGAAAAGGATGGGGGTAGGTAGACACAGAACAGAAGGGGAAAGGCAAATGGGAAGGGTGCATGCAATGAGAGACAAGAGGGCACAGGCAATTGGAGGACAGGCAATTGGGGACAGAAGAGAACAAACATTTTGGAACAAGGGGGAACAGGCAATTGGGGACAGGAGGGGGAGCAATTGGGAGCTAGAGGGGGGAAGCAACTACCCAGTAAACACAACGACGTTGGTCAGACGTAAATCTACGTTGAATTTTGGTCTGAACTACGTAATTTGTGTAGGTTTATCAACGTCAAAACGTTAAGGTTTATTTACCAATCTCAAACCTGCAGGTCTGATTTACGTAGCTCCTGAAGACGTAAATCTATGTTTAACACATTACATATAATTCTACATAGTAGGACCCAGACAAAGACTTGTAATATATTGCAGACAAATTTACATTTACAAACAATATTCATACAAAGTAACTACTATAATTTTCAATCTCATCTCATTCTACATAGTTTATTCTCGTAGTTCAATTGAACAGCCTGACAGTATAGATCTGTTGAATAGTTTTGGCTGCAGAGAGGCTTTGTATTTCTTCCATTACCACCAATGTGGTGTCCTCACAGTAAAGTGCCTCAAAGCACCTATTCATGCACAATACTTTAATCACCTGTCCTTTATATATAAATATTCTATTGAATGCGGTTTATTTGCATGATATTGAATTCACAATTAATGAGAATTTACTGCTTGAATGTGGTAGATTTGTTAAGGAGCTGTAATATACTCTCCATAATTGATAGTGCTGCCACCTAGTGTGACACGGAAAAGTCATCTACCCAATTGAAGTTGAAATGTTACGTCTTTTAACTTAGATCTACGTAGAATTTTTACCTCTGAATGAGGTAGATCAACGTAAATCAGACGTCTACATCTGTTGAACGTAAATAAACCTTAACGTTTTGACGTCTACAAACCTTCCAAAATTACCCATCTCAAACCTTTTGGTTGGACATCTACCTAGAGAAACCTCTGAGCTACGTTGGAACTACGTAGGGTGTTTACTGGGTAGGGACAAGAGAGGGAAGGCAATTTGGGACAGGAGGAAACAGGAGGGGGACAGGCAATTAGGGGCAAGAGGAGAACAGGCAACTGGAGACAAGAAGGGAAAAGGCAGTTAGTGACAAGAGGGAAGCAGAGAATTTGGGACAGGAAGGCAACATGCAATTAGGAACAAGAGGGGGACAGGCAATTGGGGGGAAAGGAGGGACAGGCCATTGTGGAAAGGAGGAAAAGGACAATTGAAGGCAGGAAGAGACAGACAATTAGGGAGAAGAGAGGGACAAGCATTTGGGACAAGAGAAGAAGAGACAACTAGAGACAGGGGGGGGGGGACAATCAACTGGGACGAGGAGGGGAAGAGACATTTGGAGACAGAACGGGGCAGGCAATTAGGGACAAGAAAGGACAGACAGTTAGGGACTGGAGGGGGACAGACAATTGTGGACAAGAAATAGCAATAGGACGTGGGAACCTCAATTACACAACCCCCTGAAGCAGTGTGTAGGCAGTGTGGCAGTGGACAGAGAGGGGTGGGGTGGGAGGGTGTGGGTGAGGGGGGCAGGCAATTGGAGAGAGGAGGGGACAGAAGGGGGCAGGCAGAATTGGGGACAAGAGCAGGAGGGGGGACAGCTATTAGGAACAGGAGGGGAAAGGTAATTGGGGACAAGAAGTAGCAATAGGACGTGGGAACCTCAATGCCGCAACCCTTTAGAGCACTGTGTGGGCAGTGGGATTGGATGTGTAGGCAGGGAGGGTGTGGGGCTGTGGGTGAGGGAGGGGGAGGGGGATAGGAGGGGAACAGGCAATTGGTGACAGGAGGTGACAGGCAATTGGGGACAGGAGGGGACAGGAGGGGGCAGGCAATTGGGGACAGGAGGGGACAGGAGGGGGCAGGCAATTGGGGACAGGAGGGGACAGGAGGGGGCAGGCAATTGGGGACCACAGGCAATTGGGGACAGGAGGGGACAGGAGGGGGCAGGCAATTGGGGACCACATGCAATTGGGGACAGGAGGGGACAGACAATTAGGGACAGGAGGGGACAGACAATTGGGGACAAGAAATAGCAATAGGACGTGGGAACCTCAATGCCGCAACCCTTTAGAGCACTGTGTGGGCAGTAGGCAGGGAGTGCTGGGAGGGTGTGGGTGAGGAGGTAGGCTGGGAGAGGGGAGGGGGATGGGGGAGTTGGGATGGGGGTTAGGGGTGTGGGAAGCATCACCTGGATGTTCCACCCCGAGGTGACAGATCACGGCACTGGTCAGTGCTCGGTCACTGCCCGGTCACTGCCCCGCGGCCTGCCACCGACACGTGGTTAGTCACAGGCCGCCCAGCATACAAGCCTACAGGACGTCACCAGTAAGCCTATATAGGATGTCACCAGGCCTTACTGAGCCTATATAGGATGTCACTGCCCCGCGGCCTGCCACCGACACGTGGTTGGTCACAGGCCGACCCGGCATGCAAGCCTACAGGATGCCTCACTGACTCCAACTGAGCCTATATAGGATGTCACCAGTAGGCCTATATAGGATGTCACCAGTAGGCCTATATAGGATGTCACCAGTAGGCCTATATAGGATGTCACCAGGCCTCACTGAGCCTATATATGATGTCACCGGCCCTCACTGAGCCTATATATGATGTCACCAGGCCTCACTGAGCCTATATATGATGTCACCAGGCCTCACTGAGCCTATATATGATGTCACCAGGCCTCACTGAGCCTATATATGATGTCACCAGGCCTCACTGAGCCTATATAGGATGTCACCAGGCCTCACTGCCCCGCGGCCTGCCACCAACACGTGGTTAGTCACAGGCAGCCCAGCATGCAAGCCTACACGATGCCTCACTGACTCTCACTAAGCCTATATAGGATGTCACCAGTAGGCCTATATAGGATGTCACCAGGCCTCACTGAGCCTATATAGGATGTCACAAGTAAGCCTAAGGTACAGAAGCACAGTGCTTTAATGGCCTTTGGTCAGCTGGAATGCATCCCTGACAAGTGACTTGCAATGCCCATGCTTACGAGTACATTCAGTATTCACTCAGCTTACTGTCAGGCCGTGTCACTTCATATAGACCTACTGTCACCTAAACCCTGATGGCCAGCATGGTGCTTTAAAACCCTCTGGCTGACATTATGCTTGATTGCAGCCCTGATGAGTCACTCCACAGGGCTGTCGCCATGCATCATGACGACCCTATGGAGGTGGTTGTCTCACCAATGCAGCACCATCCAGTTTCCTGCCTGTGCTGCAGTTACATATAATGCCTTGAGGCATCATGCCATCATGACAGAGGCTTTTTATATACTGGGCTGGATTATAGACTGGCCCTTTGACACTATGCTGAGAACTTAGAGCTCAGTGTCCCTCTAAATACAAAACCTAAAATACAAAGTCCTGACCTAGCCCTCTCCAGGCACCCACTAAGTCTTCCTCCCACGCCCCTGTCAGTGCTGAGACCACCCAGCTCGGTGTGAAGTGAGGTATTGGCTGAATGACCACCATTCCTCCATGTCCAGCTCTGACCGAACACCTTATCCATGTTTGATGCTGCTGGCGCCTCCCCTCCATGCCCCGCTCTGCCCAGCGCTCCATGCCTGACAAATACACTCAGCACTCCCTCAGACCTCTGTCAGGCCATGTGACATCCATATATAGACCTACTGTCACCTAAGGTACCCGCAGAGAAGCATGGTGCTTTAAGGCCCTTAGATCATCTGGAATGCATCCCTGGCGAGTGACACTATGGAGTGACTCATCAGGGCTGCATTTAAGCATCATGCCGGCCAGGGGGGCATTAAAGTACCATGCTGCCCATCAGAGCTTAAGGGCTAATGTGACGGTGAGTCTATGTGAATGTCCTACCGCCTGACAGTGGGCTGAGTGGGTGTTGAGTGTAACCGTAAGCACGGGCCATGCGAGTCAGCATGAAACATGGGCTGGACATGGAGGAATGGTGGTCATTCAGCCAATATCTCACTTCACACTGAGCTGTATGTTCTCAGCATTGACAGGGGCGTGGGAGAAGGATTTAGTGGGTGGAGAGGAGCAAGGGAAAAGGTCTAGATTTAGGAGGTGGGGAGGAGCAAGGGAAAATGTCAGGGACCTGTAGGATTTTTTCTTCACGATCATCATTATCATTGAATGGTATACTGATGTTATATACAATCTCAGCTTAGAAGATGTAATTGTAAATGAGCAGAAAATGAAAATTGATACAAGCCGATAGTCAATATGTGTAAGCTATTGTACGTTTTATTTTGATTGAATGTTGATAGAACCCGTCTCGGACATGGCTTCAGTGTTGCAGGGATGATGTCACAGGCCATGGCATACAGCCACACCATATGCCATGGTGATTTCACCCAGGGGGGGGTACTCAAATTCTTTGACATGGGTGTGCGGCTGGCCCTTTGACAACCCTTACCCTTGGTGAGGGGGATTTTGGTCAGAAGTGACCCTTGGTGAGGGGGACTTTGGATAAAAGTGACCCTTGCTGAGGGGGATTTTGGACAAAAGTACCTAGGTTTTAGCAATTTTCACTGAGGAGTCGGCCTTGGTGTAAGAATTTTGGTCAAAAGTGACCCTTGTTACAAAGAATTTTGCAAAATGTGACCCTTCCGGGGGGGGATTTTGTTGAAATCTCTGAAATGTGACCCTTGGTGGGGGGATTTTGGTGAAAATTGACCCTTGGTGAGGGGGGTTTTGGGGAAAAGCAGACCCTTGGAGAGGGGGATTTTGCTCAAAAAGTGCCCTTCCCAGCCGTACACCTGTGTATACAAAATATATGAAGTGCCCCCCCCCGGGTGATTCAATACTCTACATAGAGGTGGTTGTATCAGTATGTGATGAAGGATGGACCATTTATATCAGTCTGTTTGGGTACAAAGAATACGATGTGATCAGTACCCAGTAAATCAATGTGAGGTTGTGCCAGCCTTGGGCCAATAAAAGATTGGCTTTGGTACCCCCAATGCTTGCACAATCTCACCCTATTTGGCTGCGTAGACAGGTCAGCAGGTCACACTGCCCCATGGAGTAATTGACAATTTATGACAGCTTCCAGCGGCTCTGTGCCGGACAGGGGCCTGGTCTGTGACTCGTAACGGCACAGCGGGTGATGTAAGACAGGGCAGATTGCGCCTAATAACCATTTAACGACAACATGTCGCTGAAAGATGACATTTGTCATCTTTATGCACCAATCCAGTACCGGGGAACAAGAATTAAATGGCATTATCAATACTGAGATCATACTAGGTTAATCCCCAGTGACTGGGTTACTAGCTAGAGCTGCATTCATGTATATCATATAGAGACAAATGGCATGATGCATTAAAGCATAATGCAGTCTTTAAAGGGCTAACGTTTGAAATGCTGCAGTCCAAAATGACTCGGACCTGGATTGAGATAAATACAAGCTTTACTTGGGTATCTCTATTACAGTATAGGCAGGATGCTGTATTCTTATGGGAACACGAACCTTCATGTCAATATCAGGTTTCTGTTACCTGGCAGATAGAGGGAGAGGTATCAAGTACTGATCTAGAAGATGTTGAGTAGATGCGGAGGCAGTGCTTTATTCCTCTAGTGATATTATGTCGTCCTTAAAGGATTTAAGGGTTAATGTTTGACTGGGCACCAGATAGAGATAAATACAAGCTTTACTTGGGCGTCTCTGTTGCAGCTAGCAGGAAACTGCTGTCTATGTAGGAACAAGGACCTCAGTGTTAATATCAGGTTTCTGTTACATGGCAGAGGGAAGGGTGGGTATTAGGTAGTGAGCTAGATGATGTTGAACAGATGGGAATACATGAGCTTTATTTTTGTTTTCTTTTCTTTCCCTTAGTTCCTACCGCCTGCGCCCCTCTTACCCTGTCCCTGTCTCTGTCTCTGTCACTGTCTCTTTCTCAATCCCTATCCCTGTACCTGCCCCTGTATCTACTCCTCTGCCCCTCTGCCTTTGTCCCTGTCTCTGCCTCTGTTGCTGTATCTGTCCCTGTCTCTATCCATGTCTCTGTTCCTGTCCCCATCACTTTCCCTGCCCCTGTATCTATCCTTCTGTGTCTGTCCCTGTTTCTCTGTCCCTGCCTCTGTCCCTGTACCTGTCTATCCCTCTGTCTCTGTCCCTGTCTATGTCCCTGACTCTAATCCTGCCCCTATCCCTGTGTCTGCCCCTGTATCCCTCTGTCCCTCTGTCTCTGTCCCTGGCTCTGTTTCTATCCCTGTCGCTGTTTCTGTCCCTGTCTCTATCTTTATCCCTATCCCTGTCTCATGACAGCGGGAAGGATAAGCATAGGGTACAGAGGTAAGAGATGCAGAGGTGAAGGGATGGGAGTGCTTTAAGTAAAGGTAGTCTTGATTCACTGAAATTCTAAATTAGGTCCCACTGCTTTATTCAAACCAGTACGGTGTATTATATCCAATTAAGAAATAAGCCATGAAAGTCTGAATTCAAAGGAAGGCAATGGAAAACGATGGAGCATGCCAACAACCAATGACATCTAATCAGACTTGTTTTAAATGAGACAGATGTTTGTATGTATGTTAAGAAGAACCCCATTTCCTGGCTGTCGTAGCCTATTCTGAAGTATCAACCAAAGCCTACCCTGCAGCAACCAAACAAGATAATTTAGGACCGTCTTAGAATCGTTCAGGAAAAGTGGCCCGGCGGCGTTTCTTAGAAAGGCATTAAAGACTTTTATAGCGGGCTGTGGCAGACTTCACTTAATGTACGTAGCACTGTGAGGGGTCACATGGTGTACGCCGCCATGACACTATACGGGACTAGCACATTAGGCTACGGAGGCCGCCATCTTGACTCAGAGCGATGCATAGTTGTTAGGCCTCCAACCTACATTTCCTATCAGCACCCCTGTTCACACCCTTGATTAAGGGTCACCAATAAGACTTATAAGCTATACTGCACCCTTGTCACAATCACCCTAAGTATACCCTTTGTTTCAGGTGTGAGAGGAGGGGATTAGCTTGATAAGGAAATAATGCCTTGATTGCACTCTCAAGCTCGGTGGTAAACCTGCAAGGGGGTATCACTCGGGTAATCCTGCTCCCCTCTGTACCATACCGATCCAGTAACGTGAGACGCGGTCTATCTGATAGGACAAGGGGATTTAGCTCAGTGGTAGAGCAATCGTTTGGCAAGCCGAAGGCCCCAGGTTCGACTCCCGGTGTCTCCGAAAAAAATCATTTTCAGAGAAACCTTGTCCTTCACACTAATCTAGTTAAAACTGAAGGTATGGAGAATCCATAGATCTAGTACATAGAGAATACATCTGGTAGTAATCCAATGAAAGCTCATTAAACTATACTATACAAAGAGGTCAAATGAGGTAATACCAGGTTAGTCCCATATATTCATCTGAGGTTTAGGGAGCACGGTTTTAGTAGGAAAGCTCACACCAATGAGCTGTAAGCATCAGCTCAAGCATCCCAGTGGGCACAGAACATTGAATCAACATTGATTGATGGTTGTCAATGTTGATTTAATGTTGATTCAACATTGATTCAACATTGAACTGAATTCTGTGCCCACTGGGATGGTGGTGCATTTAACGTAAATTCTCATTTAGAAGCTGAGGCTTACGTGCGAATCAGAACTGAATTTGATACCAAACATGCCTATATAAACTGTGTTATACTACAGTACTAAATTGGGATTTTTCCCCTGTGTGGTTCATACAATTGTCCCAAAGTCTAGGTCAGGCACATATGTAAGCTAAACTTATAGGCTAGAATATATGGTACACAATTAAAGTGGCATAATCACCAAGCGTATCCCACTCACAGTTCTAGTCCTGTTATAGTCTACTATGTGGTAAGAGTGAGTGATGACAATGTCCCTTTAAATCTAGAAATCTAGAAATTGCATGGGAAAGTAGTTTTTATCTCTGAAATGGGCCCAGCCTACGATGCTGTTATAATGCAGTGCCATTGATACACTGGTGTATAGCTTCATCAGCATTAACCTGAACATTGCCATCCTCAAACCTAAAGGGTTGGGTATATTGGTATGTTAGATGCTTTCTCTGCCACCATTTGCTGTGCTCAGCGTGTTACGCCCGTACAGAGAATGAATTCCGCCCCACACCAACGCTTTAAAGGCTGCATAATGCATAAATACATCATGCCCTCTGTGATCATGATGCCTAAATGCAGCCCTAGTGAGTAACTCACCAGGGCTGCATTCAAGCATCATGCCAATCCTCTGGGGTTAATCATTCCCGATGGTCAGCATGATGCCTGAATGCAGTGCTGCACCAGGGCTGCATTCATTCATGATGCCAACAAAGGCCACATTAAAGTACTAAGCGGCCCTTGCGGGTTTAACTGTATTCCCGCGGGTCTAATTTAGCTCTGCCTTGCTGCACATGTATAGGTGGTGGCTTTATAGTGTCCTTGTGAGTCCCTCAGTGAATACCGGCCCCACCCCCAGCACTACACCCGGCACCCGCCTGCTTCATTACAGCCATTTACTGTATGTATACAGACTGTTAAACCTTTAAGGTTGCCTCAATGCATCATTGCATTGGTCATGAATGTGTATTCAAGCATCATGCCGACCCTATGGTGTTGTGACACTCCTGAAATGTCGGCATGATGCACCAATGCGGCATGGCCAATTCATTTGCCTAGCTGTATTGAAGATGACAAGTGTCATTTGTCAGTGACATGCCATTCTTAGTGGGTTAAGTAGCGAAAAGTGCTTGTACTATGCCCATGATGCACAAATGCTGCCCTGGCACATAAATCATCAGGGTTGAATTCAATATTACAGCCACAGGCTACATATATACAGACTTTTAAACCTTTAAGGTTGCCTTAATGCATCATTCCTCAGGTTGTCATGATGCATGAATGCAGCCTTGGCGAGTAAATCACCAGTGCTGCATTCAAGCATCATGCTGACCTTATGAGGTTTGGACATTTCCAAAGGGTCTCCATGATGCACCAATGTAGCACAGGCCAGTTACTCGCCGAGGTTGCATTGGTGCATCATCACGACAAATGTCATCTTTTGCAACATGCAACCTTTAAACTTTAATGTTGCCTCAATGCATCATCCCTTAGGTCGTCATGATACATGAATGCAGTCGGGGTGAGTAACTCGCTGGGGCTGCATTGGTGCATCATGACTACGACCAGCACGGGCCTGCTTCCACCCAGTTTACAGCCACATACTGCATATATACAGACTGTTAAACCTTTAAGGTTGCCTTAATGCCTTAATGCATCATCCCTTAGGTCGTCATGGTGCATGAATGCAGCCCTGGCGAGTAAATCACAGGTGCTGCATTCAAGGCAGCAGAGCACCCACCTTAGCGCTTAATGAAATATTACATGTCAGCATCAAAATCCCATTAAGCGCAATCTCTTAAACTGCAGTGAAATGGAATAGGATTGAATTAACTCCCTTTATATATCTACCTTTCCATTAATTACCAGGACTCATGCTTATTATTATTCGGTAAGATGCTGAGGGTTTGTCGGCCCTAATTGACTGTGAAAAACATCTGAATACAAACCTTTGAAGTTGACGGCAATCCCAAGTTCATTTACCATTGGATGGATTTATCTTGTATTGCAAAGTATTGTTTGACATTTGCTGTACAAAAGGTGTCAGTGCGGAGAGTTCACTCTTAGTCTGACTATGATGTTTAGTGATACATATAGTAACCTTGTGTATGGATTTCACATGACAAAAAGTTTATATCGTGGAAAGGAGGTATTTCAGCAGAAGAGAGGTATAATCTTGCAATAACCCTTTACATGCCACATAGTGCTTTAATGTGGCATTTATCTCAGCTCTTTGTGAGTAACTCTCTCCTGTGAGTAACTCCACTTAAAGCTAAAAATGGCGTAAAACCTTTCCGTGATATTTGCATGGCATTACTGAACTTAAAGCTGCTTAAAGTGTTTCTTTAAGGCATCTTAAATCTGCTCAAATGCAAAGATTCATACAGTGAAGGCATTGTGCATATTGAAGCCTCATGCTGCCCTTAAAGGAGCAGCACACACGATAGATGCTAACCCTTTAAGGACAGCATAGTGCATTAATGCATCATGCCAAGATGCATGAATGCAGCCCTGGCAAATAACGTGCCAATGCTGCGTCTAAGCACCATGTTGATCCCACAGGGTTTAGACTCTCCCAAAGGGTCAGCATGATACACCAATGCAGCACCGGCGAGTCACATTGGTGCATCATGATGATAAATGTCATATTTTAGCAACATGCCGTCCTTAAAGGGCTTGTTAGAAGTGGGGGGGGTGCGTTGGGCGGGTATATGAAGCAGGTGCATCTACAACGATGTAATTCAACGTCTTATACCACTAAACACTTTAACTCTTTGATGCCTGCAAAATGCCTTAATATCCTTCAATGTCATGAATGCAACACTGGCGACATTTTTGAACTATACAGGAATGTACTAACAGGTGGATTGGGCATGATGCTTTAATGCAGCATTGGGGAGCCTACTCACCAGGGCTGCATTCATGCATCATGACAACAAAAGGTGTAGCAGATTAAAGCAGTATGCGGCCCTTACAGGGTTAACAGTTGTAACGTATCTCCCCTACAGCTGCCTACACATATGTCCCGCTATACTAAATGTAATCACCGCTGCCGACACGGGATGTACTACACATTATAAGAAAACACTTCATCATTAAAGGATACCCTTAATGGCCGTATAGTGCTTTAATGCCCTTAGTTGTCATAATCATGCATGAATGCAGCCCTGGTGAGTAGCTTGCCAGTGCTGCATTCATTCATAATGCTGATTCTATAGGGTTGATACACTCCCAAAGGGTCAGCATGATGCACTGATGCAGACCTGGTGAGTCACTCATGAGGGCTGCATTGGTGCATCATGACGACAAATGTCGCCTTTTAGCGATATGCCATCCTTACAGGGTTACAGTATCCTCTTTCCCTTCGCAATATCTCTGATGCTGAGCTTGCAATTAGAAAAACACTACAATATGTCATGGCAATTCATCTTGTAACAATATGTGTTTAATTTTTATGGCTTCACTAAAGCGTTCCTATCAGGTTACTGAATACTATCGAGCACTTCATGAGGCTTGTGTTTCATCAAATTTATTAACTACATGAAGGTACATGGTTAAAGGTGCATGGCAGTCTCATAAACCTAATTGACAGTTTATGATTTAATGCAAATTACTATTAAGAATATTGAGTTATTTCATTTTTATTGAAGCTCAAGTTTCGTGTCAGGCCTGATTTTCTATAATAAATCACCACGCAAGGCACGATTTGTAATAAACATTGCTTTTCTCGTAACACAAACATTATACCAGACTCCAACGCACCATGACCTTCTAGGAACCAGCTACACACTGTAAGTATAACAGAATCTGTGTCTGGCCCCACAGCATACTGTGGTTGATTCTACATACCTTTACACAACCAAAGTCTATCTATTACTTAAACAAGCGATTATACGTTTAGTACCAAGAGTCTCATGCAAGAGGTTGGAAGCTGTATTGCTGCATACAGACACCCTACACCAATACACTATACAGGTGGCAGCAGGGGTGAGTAGGGTGTGTGGGTTGGGAGGGGGAGGGTAGTAGGGTGTGTGGGTTGGGAGGGGGAGGGTAGTAGGGTGTGTGGGTTGGGAGGGGGAGGGTAGTAGGGTGTGTGGGTTGGGAGGGGGAGGGTAGTAGGGTGTGTGGGTTGGGAGGGGGAGGGTAGTAGGGTGTGTGGGTTGGGAGGGGGAGGGTAGTAGGGTGTGTGGGTTGGGAGGGGGAGGGTAGTAGGGTGTGTGGGTTGGGAGGGGGAGGGTAGTAGGGTGTGTGGGTTGGGAGGGGGAGGGTAGTAGGGTGTGTGGGTTGGGAGGGGGAGGGTAGTAGGGTGTGTGGGTTGGGAGGGGGAGGGTAGTAGGGTGAATGGGTTGGGAGGGGGAGGGTAGTAGGGTGTGTGGGTTGGGAGGGGGAGGGTAGTAGGGTGTGTGGGTTGGGAGGGGGAGGGTAGTAGGGTGTGTGGGTTGGGAGGGGGAGGGTAGTAGGGTGTGTGGGTTGGGAGGGGGAGGGTAGTAGGGTGTGTGGGTTGGGAGGGGGAGGGTAGTAGGGTGTGTGGGTTGGGAGGGGGAGGGTAGTAGGGTGTGTGGGTTGGGAGGGGGAGGGTAGTAGGGTGTGTGGGTTGGGAGGGGGAGGGTAGTAGGGTGTGTGGGTTGGGAGGGGGAGGGTAGTAGGGTGAATGGGTTGGGAGGGGGAGGGTAGTAGGGTGTGTGGGTTGGGGTAGCTCCCAGGTGTGTGTTGGGTGTCTTCATTAATACGTACAGGAGGACACACGATACCGGCTGATGGATGATGGTCAGTGGGTATACCCCTGTAACAGGTTATCCCTGTAGGCAGCCATCTTGTCCCCCTGTACAGGAGGACACATGATACCGACTGATGGATGACGGTAAGTGGGTTATACCCCTGTAACAGGTTATCCCTGTAGGCAGCCATCTTGTCCCCCAATAGCACTGTAACAGGTCTCCCCCTGTAGGCAGCCATCTTGTCCCCCAATAGCACTGTAACAGGTCTCCCCTGTAGGCGGCCATTTTGCGCCCCCCCCCTCCCCCCAGTACACGTTGAGAGTCTGTACAGAGATATATGGGGTCTAAATTCAGATTTTTCTGACGATACTTTAATTTGCCTTGAGTCGCAGCGTAGCGCTTTTCGGTACTTTGGTGTTGTGTGCAAGCCCTCCACTCTTTTCAAACCCCAGGTCCACCCCTGCACTACAGTGTGGCATTGTGTGCACCAGTTGGCAAGCTCTACCCTTACACCATGTGCACTGGTAACCCTGTCCTTCACTCTCCAAGCACAGTCTGAAATAAGACTCTGCCTAAAGGCTCAGACTTCAGGAAATCTTTTGTGAAAGAAGGTAGGAAAGTGGTACTACTTGTCTGTTCTCTTAACTGCAAAACACACTGTCAGTATCTCAACCCAAAAATACTCCCTAGGAAAATACACAAATTCTACCACAAAACATGGCCAATATTTCTCAATATTTTAAACAACATTTGTTCATACATTCCTTCAGATAATTGAATCGATTCATAGTTGTATAGTTGTTGATGGCGTATGTAAGTTTTCAGGGTAAACCGTCACGTATTGGCAGAGAAGGAAGTAGTGCTGGTACAAACAGTTGGGAGAATCTGCTGGGAGATTGCCTGTCCTCTGCACTACACCCATCTAGACTGCATCACCCTGCCACCCCTTATACAGACCTGTCCCCAGAACAGCACTCTCCCAGCACAGCTTCAAATAAGACTCTTCTGTGCTGGAAATAGCACTATCTGCTCTCCTATCGCCATCACACACTGTAGTCTCCAATTGCCAAAAATAGCTTAAATTAATTGATTAGGATCAAAGTCGACCATGGAAATATGACCAATACTTCTGTATTTTAAACATTTGCTCTTCATCTATTCCTTACAATATTTGAGTCAAATCACAGTGGCTATAATACACATCTTAAAAGCATGGCGTAGGCAAGTTTTCAAGGTGATGCACCTCCTTATGGCCGAGAAGGAAGCAGTGCCAGTAGAAAAGTTGGGAGAATCTGCTGGGAGAGTGCCTGTCCGCTGCACTACACCCATCCACCCCTTATACAGACCTGCCCTACTCTCGTTCCCAAATCCTTCCAAAGGAAGGCTCTGGTAACTGTCAAATGTTGGGATTTTGCTGGGTCTGGGCAACCCCTGCTGGTAGCTTGGAACCAGCGAACAGGAACAGGAAATGGAACCAGAAAGGCTGATGGTAAAAACTACCTAAAACTACCGTCATACATTCTGGTTCCATTTCCTGTTCCTGTTCACTGGTTCCAGCCTACCAGCAGGGGTTGCCCAGACCCAGAAAAATCCCAAGTTCAAGGTCATTTGGCTGTCCCCAGAGCCTTCCTTAGGAAGGATTTGGGAACGAGAGTAACCTGCCCCTGTACACCAAACTCTAGGGTAGATTCACCTGGAGTCGGACACATACCTCCAAACAAGATCGCGGGCAGAACTCGTGCGGTTCTTAAGTCATAACTCGGGATCCCTGCAAGAATTGTGCACGTATCTGGCATGACAATATGTGAACAGCTTTTGACTGTGTCATATTCTGTGGAATTCCATGTTATTTACATCAACAGAGCTTGGGAATTGAACGTTCGCAACTGGGTAGAATCCAAGTGGGTCACAATGACACAAGAAAGGCACGAGATATTCCCAAGAATTGTGAACATGTCCTTATTACAATCAGAACCTGGGAATTGAACGTTCGCAACTGGGTACAATTTTACCCAGTTGCGAACGTTCTATTCCCGAGTTTTGTTTGGAGGGAGACCTTGAAATGGAAAATTGATTTAGTGGTTATTCAAGCATCTTAAAGTCTTTATGTGAGAATAATAGCAAAAGTTTTATTTATTCCCCAAAAAACACACTAGAAGTCATATTATGCATGAATAACCTCAGATGTCACTGTCCATCTTATGGTATGTGTCCGACTCAAGGGGAATCTACCCTATATCATTACAACCACAGACCTACCCCTGTACACCAAACTCTATACCACCACTACTTCTAGTGCACCTATTGAGACCAGTGCTAATGTGCCTCCTATAGATCATTACACTATATATCATATATCATAGAGAGGGGTCTACAACCATTGATCACACCTCGTCCAATGTCAGTAAATGTGCAGCAAGTTGTGTAGGGTATTGATGGGGCAGTATGGAGGTGTGTAGTATGGGGGTGTAGATGGGGGGGTCCCTATGTCGCATATCGCTTTTGAGAAATGCCTTACCTATCACTTAAATTCCCATGTCCAATGTAGCCGCTAAGAACATAACATGTCCCATGTACATTTTAAGAAATGCCCCATGTCATGTCACTTATTTTTCCCTTGTGTCACTAAGCTCCATGTTGTGTGGGGAATTGAGGAGCCAGTATGGGGGGGGGGGGGGGGGGGTGTAGATGGGGGTGAAGACGGGGGTCCCAATGTCGCATGTCGATTTCAAGAAATGGCCATGTCATCAGTCACTGAAATCCCCATGTCCCATGTCACCGCTAAGACAGGGCATGTCCCATGTAGATTTCAAGAAATGTCACTTATATTTTTCCTCGTGTCACTAAGCTCCATTTTAAGAAAGGGCCATGTCGCCATGCCGATTTGAGGGGTCCACCCCCATTGTATCATATATGGTAGGGGCTTCTCACTCTCTATTGACTACAGCATAGAGCACATTTTAACCCTGAAAGGGCTGCATAGTGCTTAAATGCTTTATGTCCTTGGTCGTCATGATGCTTGAATGCAGCCCTGGGCAGTCACTTGCCAGTGCTGCATTGGTCTTTATGCTGACTCAGCAGGAGTGGAAGATATGGGTTACTACCCAATGGTAATTTGGAGCGCTGCTAAAGATTGTAATTTGAGGTTACTAAATAAAGGTGCAGCCGTAATGTAAAATCATGAAAATGATATGTCCAGGTTGAAACAAACAAAAAAACACCTCTGGCATGATGGGTCGGCATTATGTTTAAATAATGAATGCAGCATTTGCTAGTGACTCGCCAGGACTGCATTCGTGTATCATGACGAGCAAGGACATGATGCATTAAGGAATTATCTGGTGGAGGACTAGTACAGCAGTACAGGACGGCCTGCATTAACAGGCAGCCTGTACTTTCAGGCCGCCCAGCCTGTGCATTCAGGTCGCCCCTATACACTCTCCCAGCACAGCAGGCTGGTGTACCAGACAGGCAGCCTGGTATACCAGGCTGCAGCTCAGGCTTTCACACCTTCTCCAAGCAGAGACTCTGCTACATGTGTGTCACATTAGATAAAATACTGATTTAAACTCATTATAATTCAGAAATGCAATGGACCATGCACATAATGCATCCAAAAGTTGGTAGCTGATATACTCATTTATATACTAGATAGGTTTATAAATTTCGCAAATATCATATAAAAATCGCAAATATGATCATATAAAAGCTATAGCAAGAACACAGTGCTATGCAAGAACAGCCCTATATACCAGGCTGGGCAACCTGCCAAACCAGCCTGGGTGCTTTGTCCAGTCTGTGTTGTAAATCTGGGTAGTCTTCCACCTGATTATGCCATCCGTAAATAGTCAACAGCCCTAGACTATACATGGGTTAAAATCCAACACGATCGACACGGCGACACAGCCCTTTTTAAAAATCGACACGGGCGACACAGCCCCTTTAAAATTCGACGGACACACACATTTAGAGAAATTAGTACTAGATAAAAATGGACACAGCGACACGGCACCTTTGCTAAAAATCGACATGGCGACACGGTCAACAATCTAGCCCCCCATGTATAGTAACATCTGCCATAAAGCCGATTCAGATCAGCGATGCAGCTTTTACAGTCAGCCTAGGGTTAAGGTGCGGCTTATACACTAGACTAGACTAAAATCACCATAGTCACCATAATCAGATTGTCAGTGTGGCTTATAGCATCGGCCCAAACACGAGCTAGGCTTACACACAAGGTTTTATGGTGTTATGTGTCGATTAAAGTGCTCACCGAGTCGCTCACTCAACCACTTAATGTAGTGACGTAACACGCCACAGAGGGCGCCCCGGGACCCACATCCGGTATTGTTGTCACCTGTCTCCTTGGTAACGGGTTCAATGGCGGCTGGTAGTTGGTGCTTCAGCCACCAGGGGCGCTGCTGGTGTGTAGGGTCCAATCTGTGTGGTATACCTTCATTGGGATCCCCTTAGGATTCCCTATGCTGTGGTAGCTTTGAGATATAGATATTGAGTTTTTCAATACTGTACCATAGTGGCAAAAACTCTACCATACGCTGCACCCCAACCTTAGGCCAATCCTATAAGCCGCACCAGCGATCTGACTCACGTACTAGCCTAGGCTTATACGTGAGGTTTTACAGTCGTTTTTTCAAGACGACATGATGCAGATCTGGCTTCATGTTTGTTTACTTCTCTCCATGATGCACTAATGTTTTTTCTCTGCTGCTGACAGGACCTTTCCCTAGTTGTAGCAGGTTCTAGATGGTCTACACCTGGACAAAGTGGAACCGGGGGGGGGGGGGCAGGGCAGACCTGCTGCTGGGGGGGGGGGGGGTAGAAGAGGAGTGTCTGGACGATTAGCTGGAACAAGGGCAGGCTGAGGTGGCCATTAACCACGTGACCACGCCCTCAATGGACAACGCCTGACTGAGGGGGGGGGGGGGGTGGGGGGACGTGAGGGGGGGAGTGGGAGGGATGCTGGAGGCCAAGCTTAATAGATTGCAGCGTGATCTCACAATGGTACAGCTGTGACAATTCAGCCAGCTATCAATCCCCCTCTCTTCCCCTCACTCTCTCCTATCTTCACCCTTTTGCCTTTCTCACTCTCTCCCGCTTCTCACTCTCGCCCCTTGTCTCATTCTCTACCCTCCTTCCTCTCGGCCCTCCTCTCTCTCTCTCTCTCTCTCTCTCTCTCTCTCTCTCTCTCTCTCTCTGCCTCCCTCTCTCCCCTTGCCTACCTCTCTCTCCATTTCTGGTGCTTTGTCTATAAGCCTTTGTCCCCTCATCTTGGTCACTCGGGCCCTATGTAGTGTTTCTCCCTGTCCCTGTATGTGTCTCACTGTCTCTGTCACTGATTGATTGATTGATTGATTATTCGTTTATTTATCCTGTCAAACAGTGGAGCCAGGCCCCGTTAGCGAATGGCAGTTCATGTTGTAGCATATGGAATATGTTACATATAGTTGCCTTAAAGGCTAGTTATACATTTATAATTCTTATAATAATATATAATATGATATATTGAGAACCCATACCCACGTTAGTGGGATTTGGGCTCCCAAAACATCATTCTCCCATGATGTTTTTGGGGGAAAAAAATAGAGATCATTTCTCTACAATACAAACAAATAATTATCTAGTTAGGCGGATGTTATTTGCCTATAGGATGATGTTATTTCCTTTCATGGATGATGTTATTTCCAAGTAATGTGGGATGATGGTATTTTACCATGGACTGATGGTATTGTCCAATTTTGAGTATGAACTTTTATGAGAAATTTCTTCCTAAGCTTGGGTGATGGGGTAGGGGGTGCGAGTGAAGAGAAACAAAAATAACATTTAACAGTTTTATGGGGGGGGGGCCCAAATGGTCCTTGAACCTTTTCTTGTTCCAGCTCTGGAATTTTACATTTTCTATAATATTTCTTGTATCCTCTTTAAAGGAGTTCCAGAGCGAAGGTAATCTAAATTCTAGACTTTTCCTGTAAAAGGTTTTTTTTGGCCTTTTTATAATTAATAATTTGCCATCATGGGCTCTTGTCCTTATGTCTCTACTATCAATCCAACTGTCATCCTTTGAGAGATTAAAAGCTGATTGACTTAAATGCATCTCTCTTCTATCAGCAAGGGTATTAACCTTTAACTTGGATAATAAAGGGGCTTCATGGAATTCCTCCTTATTATATGTGGTTTTTAGACCCCTGTTAAAAGCTGTTTGAAGATTTTCCAAAATGGTTTTTGGAGCTACATCATAGAGAGTGTCACCATAATCAAGGCTAGGGAGAATCATGTGCTTAAGAACCTTTTCACTAGCTGCTGTGCTAATTTTCCTTCTGTACCTCCTGAACATATGTGTTTTGTGATTTATATTTCTATTTACCCCTTTAACATGTGCCTTAAAATTTAAATTAGTGTCTATGGTGATGCATCTCTCTGTATCTCTGTATCTCACCATCTGTTCTCTCTTACCCATCGCTGTGTCTCTGTTTACATCCTTGTCCAACTTCTCTCATTCCTTCCTGAACCTCTCCCCCTTGCTGCACATTTCTCATTCAATCTCACCATTGCTCAGTCTGCATTTCTAAATAAATCTCTCTAGCTCTGTGCGCTATGTACACACACACACACACACACACACACATCCCTCTCTGCCCCTCTGTATATGTTTGTACCTCTATTTCAACTAATGTCTCTCTGGCCAAACGCTGTTTCTCTGTTTCTCTTTCTTTCTCCAACTTCTCTCATCCCTCCCTGCACCCCTCCCCCTTGCTGCACATTTTTCATTCAATCCTACCATTGCTCAGTCTGCATTTCTACATAAATCTCTCTAGCTCTGTAAGCTACCGTACCCTCTCGATTAAGCGCCGGGGCACTCTTCAATTTGGCAGGGCTCTTATACATATATGCTTATTCAAGGTCATTATTGTAGTGTTTAAGAAATATTTGGGTGCCCCTATACCCCCGGCGCTTATTGAAGACCGGCGTTCTTTCAAAACTACACTGCAAAAAAGGTGTTTAGATCCTAAACACGATCCTAAACACAATCCTGCCCCGTATTTGTCCACACAATATGTTCCTAAACATGTTTAGATTAATAATATGTTTAGCTCAGTGCTTAGAAATCTATGTGTTTAAATTAATGTGTTTAGAAGAATGAAGTGTTTAGAATTCAAGAGTTTAGCATATCATTGTGTTTATATGTCAAATGTTTGGGATGAAAGTGGTGTGTCTAGTGACATGTAGATTATTATCATGTTTAGATACTGATATTTGAATAAATTCCTAATTTATTGTATTTCCATATATATATATATATATATATATAGTGTCTTGAAGACTTCTAGCAGCCCCCCCCCCATGAGTCAATGTACATGCATCACTATTTCACATAGGCCTCTACTTTAACATAGACACAACCTTGAGTCAATACAACAGACCTTTAGGGAAAATAATGCTTTATCCATTCTTAGAGTTCTTAAGAGAGGTGTCTATGTAGCAGATGTAGCTTTATTGCATCGTGATCATTGTGAAATAGCATTCTACCCTGGAATCCTACAATATGTATTATTATCCTTCTGTATCCCATGAAATTTGAATTAATTTAGCCAGATTTAAGCACTTTTATAACAGCAATAATGTTGATTGTGGTTGTAGAATCTACAGTGCATCACAGAGCTGCCATCTGGTATGTGTTTAATATACTATGATCTAAACACTACATGTTTACATCCTAAACACCAATTCTCCATACTGTTTAAATACTAAACATCTAAACATATTCAACATTAATGTTTAGGTGTTTAGAATAAAAGTGTTTAATTCCTAAACAGAAGGATTGAAAAACACAAACCTAATAAAATGTTTAGACTTTAAACATGTTTAGACCTAAACATGTTTAAAACCTAAGCACCTTTTTTGCAGTGTAGACGCTTAATCGTGAAGGTACAGTATGTACACATATATATATTTCCCTCGCTGCCCACTGCCCCGAGTCCTACTCCTCTCTAGCTCTATAAGTCCCTACCCACCACAGTAACCCAAACTGTAAGTCCCCCAGCTCCCCAATATGTGTTATCTCCAGCAAACAACTGTTCCCACCCTGTACCCATCTTCTACACCCCCTGTTTAACTCTATCTATGTTTCAAAATCTGTCTGTCTGTCTCTCTAGCCACATGCTGTTTCTCTCCCTTCCCCGACTTCTCTCCTCCCTTCCTCCACTCCTCTCCCTGGTGCACATGTTTCATTCAATCTCAACCTTCCTTGGTCTGCATTTTTACATAGATCTCCCTAGCTGTGTACGTTCACATGAGTTACTACCTGGTCACTAAGTCCCCAGCTCCTCCACATGTGTTATCTCCATCAAACAACTGTTCCCACCCCGTACCCATCTCCTAAACCCCCTGTAGCAGCGACCACTACCCATCTTCTACACATGGTATAACAGCGGCTGCCGGCAGTGACCACTATAGAGCCATGCAGCAAGAAAGGGTGACTTTTTCATTAAAAAATTGTGTTAACATTGGTTTTAGCAGAATCATCACAACATTGTTTGTAATGGCTAGCAGACATCTCATATCAGGAGATCCATAGGACAATTATCTTTTTCAAATAGTATATATTAGAATGTGTGTGATTTTGAAGTTATATTCATCGTCAAGCTTTAGACATGTCCAAAAAATGTTATCATCAATTTTTTGAGAAACCACCATTTCTTGCTGCAATGGTCTATAGAGAGGATTGTAGCTGGGGTGGTCAGTGGGTGGTAGTGCCGGGTCCATGGCTGAAGTAGCATGTCCTGGTAGGGGGTGAGAGGGCACGCTCAATACGACTTTACCACTTACAGTAGTGGACATGCAGGGGAAAGGGTGGGTGTGGTGGAGGAGGGCTCGTGTGTGACGTGCGGGTCAGGACTGATATCAGTTTACTTGTGAAAGATGCCTGAGCCTCCGACTGCCACTGCCACTTGTGGTGCTTGGCAGATATCCTGTATAGGGATTGTCAGGAGTAGGAGTAGGGGTCAGGGATGATGTCATAGTGGTGGTGAAAGAAGGAATTTATTAGGACCGTGCATCTGGTTTGATATCAAAAGCAACCTTTTACCAGATAGAGCAAGGAATATACAAGATGTTTTCCATCTGTCTCAGCATGCCTCATTCCCAGCCTCATCCCCAATCTGGTCAGGTCAACACCTCTTTCCCTCTTCATTCCCTTATATGTCTATGTCTATCTGTCTGTCTGTCTCTGTCTCTGTCTCTGTACCTCTGTCTCTGAGCTGCTCCCCCCACCTGCACAATTGCACCCCACTCTCTCCCTGGCTCTCTCTCTCTCTCTGTCTCTCTCTCTCCCTCTGTCACTGAGCTGCTCCCCTGTCCCTCACTCCTACCAGTAGCAGCTCAGGGTGGAGGGAGCAGCTCAGTGGATACTCTCTGTCTGTCTGTCTGTCTGCCTCACACTCTCTCTCTCTGTCTCTGTCTCTGTCTGTCTGTCTCGCTGTCTCTCTCTGTCTCCCTTTCTGTCTCTCTCTGTCTCTGTCTGGCTCTCTGTCTGTCTGTCTCTCTCTCTCTCTCAGAGGGTCTACCTCCGGGAGTCTACCCCTATCACTACCCCCTCCCCCCTGTTAGCTGCTCCCCAGCTCAGGGTAGGTGTGTCCCAATAAGTAGAGTGGACAGTGAATACTTTATCAGGGAGTGAGGCGTGGGGCGGGGTAGAGTGGGTGTCTGCCGGACTGATCTCACTGCCTCCCCGACAGGCAAATACACTTAACATAGGGACCAATGGGCCGCCTAGCACTTTCATGTGATATACCCTTAGTAGTAAAGACACATGAATGCCGCCCTGGTGAGTCTACTCCTGGGGCTGCATTTGTGGTGCATCATACCTACCTGTTAGGAGTGTATCGACCCCATGGGGTCAGCGTGATGCTTGAATTCAACACTGATGAGTTACTAACCAGGCCAGCATTCAACGATCTCGATGACAAACGGCATAACACATTAAAGCGCTCTGCGGTCCTTAGAGGGTTAGCACACAGGGAGAGATGGGCAGTGCGGCGCCGGGCAGGCTGAACCTACCCACCCCGGGCACCGGCAAACTTAGCCCTGGCTGCCAGAACAAATAGCAGCCAATGTATGCTGATCAGCCCCTCCCATATGCCGCCCTGCTGCAGGGGAGGGCAGCCTGCATATGACATGTATATATACAGGACCGCATTGGTGTAAATATATCCTGCAGTCCTGCTACAGCGCTGCTGCAGCTGACATGTGTACATAGGGAGTTTCACATTAGTGTAAATATCCCATATTCTAGCTACGGGGATGTAAAGGTCTAGACTATTAATTAGTCTCAAGCCAATGTGAATTCATACGTGATTAAACTGGTAAGCTGAAAACCAAGAACTACAAATAATATCAGCAAATATAGCATCAGGAGCAGAGTTTGTCTTCATTGTTGCTGCAAGAATTGCCAAAGATGGAACTCAGGTGAAATAAGTCCCACACCACCTCATGTGTCATGTGACCATCTCATGTGTCATGTGACCACTGTATGCATCATGTGACCACTTTGTGTGTCATGTCACCGCCTCATGGGTCATGTGACCACTTCATGTGTCAGGTGACCACCTCATGTGTCATGGGAACATTTTTTGTGTCATGTGACCACTTCTTGTGTCATGTGACCGCCTCATGGGTCATGTGACTGCCTCATGTGTCATGTGACCACTTCTTGTGTCATGTGACCGCCTCATGGGTCATGTGACCGCCTCATGTGTCATGTGACCACTTCATGTGTCATGTGACCACCTCATGTGTCATGTGACCGCCTCATGTGTCATGTGACCGCCCCATGTGTCATGTGACCACCTCATGTGTCATATGACCACCTCTTGTGGTGTTATTTGACCACTTTTTGTGTCATGTGACCACCTGATGTATCATGTTACCACTTCATGTATCATGTGACTGTAGACCCTTCTTTCACGAGAGAAGAAGTGGCAGTATGTATTATGTGACATGTATTATGAAAAGAGACCTTTGTACACTGCCTTTTTAGAAGATTATGTCACACATATATCTGATGACATCTCAAACCACCAGCTGATGTATCGAGTCCAACTGGTGGTTTACCAGTTATTCAGTTGTTGTCCATCAGGTTGCAATACAGCCCCATGGTCAACAACTGAAATAACTGTAAAACCAACCCGACCCGGTGTAGCTTTGTTGAGAGTGGTCAGTGCCCAGACAGCCTGGTGATGCTACGTCTCAGGTATCTGAGTGTCGGTGTGGGTTAATGTCCGGCCGGGGCGCGGGAACCAGAGACGTTAATGTGGACGGTCTGCAGCTGGGGCACTCTTAGTGTAGTGCTGTAACCCTGTAAGGACGGTGTAATGCATGAATGTATCATGCACTTGGTTATCATGATGCATGAATGCAGCCTTGGTGATTAACTCGCAAGGGCTGCATCCAAGCATCATGACGACCCTACGGAGTAGCCACCCATACCCAACTATAAACGTGTAAGGGCAGCATAGTGCTGTAATGTGTGGCACTGGGATTCAGCTATAGTATAGTTTAGTATACTATCGCCCTGTAAAGATATTTAAGGTGGCCGACGGGTATAGACTCAGAGTAACAACGAGTTCACAATATGTCTACTATATGATCCTAATGTAGCGTAAAGACCCTACAAATGCAGCCCTGGCGAGTAACTCGCCAGCACTGCTCATGACCAGATGATATAAACACCTGAAGACGTCATACAGTCAGTGGCGTGTTTGCCCTTATTTGGTCCTCACCTTACCTTCTCCTCACAGCTTCCCAGAACTCAGAGTCTCACATGTAACTGTATAGGAGCGGTGCATATAGGGTAGATTCGCCTTGAGTCGAACACATACCTTGAGATGCACACTTGATTTAGATGTTATTCAAGCATTTTAATTTCTTTATTTTGAAAAGTTGTAAAATTTGAGTGTTATTCTTTCAAGAGTACTTGTACACTAAAAGTTCAATCGTACATGAATAACCTCAAATTGCATTGTACATCTCAGGGTATATGTCCGACTTATGGTGAATGTGCCCTAGTTCCCCTAGGTAACAGTATAGGTTGGCACAATGCCAACACGCGCGGACAGCCATGGGATACCCTCTAGTGTTAGATTACTTCTAGAAAACTCTTCTAGGTGGAGAAACTTGATAGCCCAAGTCTGAACGTTTTGTGCTTGGCAACTGCATTCACCCTTTAAGGACGGATGGTGCTGAAAGATGACATGGGTTGTCATGATGCAGCAGCGAGTTACTCACTAGGGCTGCTTTGGTGCATCATGCTGACCCTTTGGGAGTGTCTCAACCTCATAAGGCTGACATGATAGTTGAATGCAGCACTGGCGAGTTACTCGCCAGGGCTGCATTCATTCATCATGACAAGCAAAGGTATGAAGCATAAAGGCATCATGCCATCCTTAAAGGGTTAAACACTAGATAGTTCAAGTCTTTGCATGCCAAATCTAGTGATTACATTTTGAGGGGACCTTGAAAACATCGTCTTGATACATCGTCTTAACACAGAAAGCCTTGAGAATTAATAGCAAAATGTCACTTTTTAAATACCCCTCCCTTTTTGAGACAAGAGAACTACTCTACTACTTCTGTTGCTGGAGGGTCTTTCAGAACATACCACGAGTTCGAGTTCTGAAAGAGCCTCCAGGAGGGTCTTTCAAATCAACTGAAGTGGTAGTAGGCAAATGATGACGTGATGAAACCTGTTTGATGACCACTAGTAAAATTTCTTTCACATGATTTCCTATAGAAATCTATAGAGAAAACAAAGCGAATACCACATTTTGCCTGCCGCAAATACTCTCGTCAATTGCAAATATTGCCTTGTTCACAAAAATCCAAGTGTGACGACTGATGAGTCCATTCTGAAAGACCCTCCTGCAGGCTTATTCAGAACAACTGATGTGGTCGTTGGGAACTGCTGACGTGACGAAACCTCTTTGACGACCACTAGTGAAATTTCATTCACAGAATTTCCTATACAAATCTATAGAAAATTAATGTAAAAACCACATTTTGCCAGCTACAAAAATA